>APFE030964312.1:0-13647 GCA_000404065.3 Pinus taeda | reverse complement strand
AAATCCCGGTACTACTGGCTCTTTCGGTAATAGTCCATGGAGCGTGAACTGAGGTCTCACCCGAAGTAGTATGGGAGGGTGTTGGAACCATGTTTCTGTACCCTAAGGATGTCTGATATGGGGCAATAGGTATGCGATTCAACCTTCGTGCTTACTGTATTATGTGCACCAGCGAGCTCCTTGCGTCCTGTGGAACTGCCTTTGCACAGCTCCAGCTACAGTGCAACCAGTGTTAATTACACAATTCTTCCTTAATTAGGTTCTGTTCATTAATTAATTAGAAGGTTTCCATTCATAAGCATACATACAAGTGCGCGTATATAAATAAACAGATACCCTTAACACATAACATCAAAATATAGATCTACGAAACAAATGCACAATATGTCAAATCAACTTAGCTTTATTAATGATCCCTTTCAAGTTCAGTTCAATACAAACCTGACTCTGCCCCATGCACTCAGCTATAGGGGTCTTTGCACTCAGCTGCGGACTCTAGTAAGCCTCTGCGCACTCAGCTATAGAGCCTCTTCCTACTATTATGACTGAATACACTTCAGATCCGCTTCTATCCTCTAACCATGCCTTTGCATCTATATATTACTTCTTTCCAAAAACTAAGACTAACTTTACACTTAGAGCCTTGCTCTATTTATACAATCCCATGGTCTGCGGACCATGGATAGGCTGATACAACTTTACATTAAATTACATTATTTTAGGGTGGACAACCCTATGACTCATCCTAGACTCTCGCGCTCAACGCCCACATTTTGCAGAGTATTTACATCACATTGACCAAAATTTGGGCTTTAAGCCCCAAAACCCTACTGGGGGGGGATCCGCTGCCCAACAAAAGCTTCAAAATTATGGTCCAGAGGTGCTAGCCATGCAGGGCAAGTGTATGGAGGCTGAAATAAGAGGGTGTCATACTCTCATCTATTGTTTGGATTAGTGTATCAGTCTTTTGGGGTCCAAAAGATTCTCAAGGCGAAGGAGTGATCAGAACATGGTCTAGGACTTCAACATCAATCAAGAACCAAGGTTAAAGATCTAAGGGTAAAAAGTTTAAGGGGTTAAAAAGGTTCATGTAACCTTAAAGTACTAAAACTCTTTGTAATGTGCTAAAACTCTATTAACATACAAAACCTTGATAAAGCACAAAACCTTTTATAAAGTGCTTTTTCAAATAAGGCACGTGGGTTGTATTGGCCAAGCGGTAAATGGTATATTGTGCAGGTGAAAGGCTGCAAGCAGTAATGAGCCCAAGGCACGTGATTCCATTCACTAGGCAATACGTAGCAGAGCAAAACTACTCTTATTGCACGCCCTAGGTCAGATACCATTCGTGCAAGAAATATGCGCAATATGAACGATGCATGTTGGATCGAGCAGGCTCACATCAATGGCGGAGATTGTCCAGGATTGTTGGCCATCGAATGATGCGATAGCCATTAGATGAATGAGGCAGATCAATGGTCTAGGATAAACCCAACTGCAAAATTTCAATGGCTAATTATCCCTAGCCGCTGGGGCTATATCGCACATATGTGCGCCCAACAGTTGTAGTAATATAAATAGCTACCTCTGACGGTTAGCCTGGCGAAATGGCTAGAGTTTACTGAATGTGCTAAGTTTAGTGGAATTTAGGTGCGATAGCTAAATTTGGTTAAATATATCAAATAAAAGCAGAGACAGAGTAGTTTACAAGGGAGCTAGAGGCCAAAGAAACAGAGGAATTTTGCAGAGAGCCCAGAGAGACAGAAGCAGAGCCTGAGAGTGAACCAAGAGGTTCGCTAGACTAAATAGAGCCTTTTGAAGCTAATGGAATGATCCATAGAAGCTGAAGAGTTCATATTCATGGAGAATTCCATCCAAGAAGATTGATGAGTTTAGAGCCACCAGAGGTTGGAGGCAGTTGCAGGAGCTACCAGAGCTCATTCTCAGTGATCCAACAATCCATTCTGACTATAAAGGACCTTCTAAATCCATTGAAGAGATTTTCAGAATCATCTGAAGACTTATAAGAGCCAAGATGCTATATTGAAGATTTAGAATAGAAAATGATGAAATGATCAAGTTTGTTGCTGATGTATGATGTGTGTTGAAGACAAAAGAAGGAGTTCTGGAGACAGTTAGCAAAATTCTGAGGGAGTTAGTGCCATCCAGAAGCTCAAGTCAGCTTAATGTACTAATTGAAGGAATCAAGTCTAGAGAAGGCTAGATCTATCTGAAGAGTAAGGAAAGCCAGGAATAAGATGGTATTCTAAGCCCATTGGTTCAGTTGTTAACCTTTGGAGTTGAGTATAGAACTTGTAAAAGGAGTTTTACCATAATCCCAAAGAGCCTAGTCAAGTTGACAAGAGCTCAAGGAGACGTAGCCCATGATATCAGGGTGAACTCCTATATTATATTGTTGTTTATGTGTGGTTGTCTATTTGCTGCATTTTATTGTTATTTGTCTTTAATATCAGCATAAGAAAATAAGCAATTAAACAGTATAAACAAGGACATACACCTAATTCAAGTCCTTAATTCCACACTTGTCAATCTAAGCTAGATCATAAATTTGTTAAGATTTGGAGTGGGAGGTTCTTGTAAGTATGACAAGAAGTTAGAACCCCATTTCAGATCAATGGATGAGTTGGAAGATGATGTAGTGGCCATAGGTTGACTACTCCTCCCCTTTTTCCTAGCTACCCTAGAATGGTTTCTAAAGACAATCTTGATATCCTCATAGGGTAATTGGTAGATATCTCCTCCTGCTAACAAATGTAAGGTATCCAAAAGATCTTTCCTTACTCCTCTGAACAGGACCAGCTTTAGTGGCTCAGGGTCAAGTGTGCACCTGGCCCTTTTGTAACTGAGCTGGAATCTTTCTTCGTATTCTTCTTAGGATTCATCTTGGCCCATGGTCATTTTGAAAATCTCTTCTTTAGTATCCTTTGACCTACAACAGTCCCTATATTTTTGGTTAAAATCCTCATGCATCTGAGCCCAAGTTGTGATGCTATCTCCAAGTAAACCCATGAACCAATGAAATGCTACATCCTTAAGGATAGATCGAAACATTTATAAATTTTTCTCATCATCTATATAGTCATACATTCAGCATATAACAACAAAGTCAAATAGGAAAATTTCAGGCTCCTCTATGGTCAGGCCATGGAACTGAGGTAGAGTAGAGGGGATTATATTCTTCATCATAGTGTCCCCATTGGTTTCCCTGATGGGGAAGGCACCCTCAATTCTCTCTCTATTTCCTCTGTTTTTTTGGTTTTCAGCCATTGGCAGTTGTAATGGGTTCTTATTCTTCTTCTTCTTCCCCTATAGGTTCTTCAAATATGTCAGGTTGCTCACCTAAAGGTTCCTCCAATTCACAGCCACCGAAAAAGAGAGAAGGTTGGTTGTTTGATTCAGTGGGGGTATTTGGCAAGAATTTTCCTAAATTGTTGCTATTCCTATGAGGCATTAAAGGAAATGTTTTTGGGTTGGCTTTTATAATATTTTTTTAAGCTGGAAAGTACTTTGCAGAAATGAAAATTGAATGAAAACTAGTGACAGAAAAAAAACTACTTGCTGAATTGAAATTCTACTTGCAGAATGGAAAGGAAAGCAGATAATGACAACTCAAAGAAAGGAAGCTACTAGATTACTTTTGTAGAAATAAACTAATCACAGAAAATAGCAGACTAGAAATAGAAGAAAAGAAAGTTGTAACCTCATTCTACTCAGACACCTCCCTGGCAACGGCGCCAAAAGTGATGAGGGCCAGTATTACAGCAAGGATGCTGCAACTCCTGGGCTACCAACTTTACTTATCAACCTATGGTTTGTACAAACTTGGAGGTGACAGCGCTATATGCACAAGTAAAAGTGAAGGTCCTACCTATTGTCACTATTCATCTGGCGAGAGACCCTAGGGGTTCCAAGCCAGATTTCAATAAAGTCAGAAGAAGCTTGATTCTTTGATGGAAGAATAGAAAATCTATTCTAAGAGAGATGCTCTACTACGATAATGAAGAAAATAACATGTAATGCTAAATCACACCATATCCTACTTAACCATTTAAACAACTATGCTAAGCAGAATTGATAAATCAACACTAACCTAATGCTGCTATCTAAGTTACAGAAGTAAAGAGCATCAAACCATACTACTGTGTAAGCAAGGAAACTAAACTAAATCTGTTTTCACTTTCTTGGTGTTTGCGATGATTGGACGGTGTTGGAGTCTGATTGAATAACTAAATCAAAGCTCAGGAGTGGCAATGTTTAACTAATATGCAAAAAAAAGTTTAGGAAGGAGTCAAGCAAAAGAGCAATCGAACATCGAAATCAGCGAAAGGGAGACGTAGCGAAGTTGCAGTGCATAGGAACCATTGGATCGGGAGGATCAACGAACAGGGCTAACAGAAGATGAGTGGCAGAGATCTTATCATAGGAGATAAAGTGAATAGATGTATGGATCGATCAACAAATAGGATTAACGGAAGATGAGTGATGAAGATCGTATTGTGGAGATTAAGTGAATAGATGGATGGATCGACCAAAGAACAAGATTAATGAAAGATGAGCAGCAGAGATCTTACTCCGGAGATTAAGTGAATAGATGGATGGATCACATCAAGTCACATGTCGGAAGAGGGGTGGAAAATGTGCGAAATGAAGGAGCGGTCTTCGTAGGTGGTAAGCAGTTTCTTGTGCACCCTCAAAGCTGTGAGTGAAACTCCTAAATATCACACGATTAGCCTAAGTGAGTGACACGTAGCATGGGAAAACCACTTTTCTCACGTGCTCTCGGTCGGATATTGGTCATGCAATACTTCACGCGAGATTGCACCATAGTTGTTGGATCATGTGGGATCAATCAACGATGGAAATCAGCCAAGCTAGTGGGTGAGCGGGTGACGCGATAGCCATTGGATCAAGAGAAATAGATTGACAATGGATATTTGGAGTGCCTAAAGCCAAACGTTGAAATGAATATAGGTGGTAAGAAGTATCTCGCGTGCCTTAAGAGCTGTAAGTGAAATTCCTAAATTTCGCGTGATTAGCCTAAGTGAGTGACACGTAGCATGGGAAAACAACTTTTCTTGCATGCTTTCAGTCGGATATTGGTCGTGCAGGAATTCATGCAAGATCGCGTGATAGCCATTGGATCATGTGGGATTGATCAACAGTGGAGATAGTGCAAGCTAGTTGGTGAGCGGGTAACGTGATAGCTGTTGGATCAAGCAAAACAGATTGACGGTGGTAATTTGGAGCACGTAAAGTCAAACATTGAAATGACTACATCGGTTATGCAACACACGGTTTAATGGTCATTGGTTAGGTTTTTTGTGGATCGGACGGTAAGGAAATCTACGGGTATAATCCAATTAAGACGTGATTTATTAGCTTCCTCTTAAGAATTTCATGCTGAAGGAAATGAGAATATGCATGAGATCTTATTACAGAAAGAGAATGATGGAGAAAGATGACAATGAAATGAACCAAGTACTGAATGAAGACAACAAACTCCAAAGCTCATGTGATAACTAGAAATATGTGTTTTTGTCATTGCTGAAGGGTCTCTTCCTCAAGTCATGGTCCCAGAGGGAGGAGGTGAGGCCGAGACACCTACTGACAACCTTATGGTGATATTTTTCTCCTTGCTAACCTACTATCTGAAAGAAGGCACAAATGGAAGCAAACTAAAACACAACTAATCTACTCTACACTGTTGTAATGGAAATGCGTCTATTTAAGCAAAGGAACGATTAAACCATGAATCTATGTTAGCATACATGTACAATAAAGAGGAGCCTTGGCTTCTAGGGTTGGGTCCTAACCCGAGAGCTTCAACACTCTGAGTTAACTCAATGCTAGCTCAAAACGAAACTCATTCTTTTTATCAAAACAATGGATTACATCAAAACTGTCACAAGTCTTGTAGCTCGAATATAGAGTAAAGTTTTACAATAAAAAATCTAAATCCTATGGAGGTCTTAGGCCTCTCTACTTATACCTCTAAAGTCTCCAATGACTTCCTTAAAATTATGGAGGCTCGGCTCCCAAACTCGAGATAAACTAGTGCTATGACATTCACTTGCTTGGCTGCCTTCTAGTCCTCATGATTTGGCTATTTGCACTCCGAGCTGATGGAGGAATATTCGAATGGGGAGGAGGGGTAGTAAATGAGGAGGATTTACCTCCTATAATTCCTCTCCCTTGTCCCATTCGAGTTTTGACCAAGGTCTTTGCCAAAATTCCTTGCTTTATCCTTTAATCATGCATTAAATGCACATTAAACCATAAAGAAAAATATCCAACTCTAACTCATCTCATAAACAAAATATAATCAAAAGTATGCAATAAGTTGTTAGAATAGTTGGTTTGATTAAGATAGGAGGTGAATTAAGGTCCATATAATACCCAATGATGAGGCTCATCAGAATTCGTTGGAGATTTTAGAGGTATAAGTAAAGAGGCCTAGGACCTCAGTAGGATTCATATTTTTTATTGTAAAACTTTACTCTATTTTCGAGCTACAAGACTTGTGATAGTTTTTGATGTAATCCATTGTTTTGATAATAACAATGAGTTTTGTTGTGAGCCATCACTGAGTTAATTCAGAGGGCTGAAGCTCTTGGGTTAGCACCCAAACCTAGCATCCAAGGCTCCTCTTTATTGTACATGTATGTTAGCATAGATTCATGGTTTAATCATTCATTTGCTTAAGTAGTTGAATTTTCATTATAGCAGTGTGGCATATATTGGTTGTGTTTTAGTTTACTTCCATTTGTGCCAAATTATTTCAATTAACAGGTTAGCAAGGAGAAAAAGATCATCATAAGGTTGTCAGTAGGTGTCTCAGCCTCACCTCCTCCCTCTAGGACCATGACTTGAGGAAGAGACCCTTCAACAACCCCATAAACATATATTTCTATTTATTACATGAGCTTTGGAGTTTGTCATCTTGATTTAGTACTTGGTTCATTTTATCATCATCTTTTTCCATCACTCTCTTTCTGTAATAAGATCTCACTCATATTCTCATTTCCTTCAACACTTTATTCATGCATAATATATGAGGAAGCTAATAAATCACGTCTTAATCAAATTATACCCGTGGATTCCCTTACTGTCCAGTCCACAACAAACCTGACCAATCGCCGTCAACTGCGTTTCACATATTCATTTCAACAATTGACTTTAGGCACTCCAAATCTCCACCATCGATCTATTTTTATTGATCCAGTGGCGATCACGTCACCCGCTCACCAACTAGCTTGGTTGATCTCCACCGTTCATCAATTCTGCATGATCCAACAGCTATTGCACAGTCTCACGTGAATTCTTGCACGACCGATATCCGACCGAGAGCACACGAGAAAAGTGGCTTTCCCGTGCTACATGTCACTCACTTAGGCTAATCATGTGAAATTTAGGAATTCTGCTTACGACTCTTAGGGTGCGGGAAATATTGCTTACCACCTACGAAGACCACTCCATCATTCTGCACATTTTCTTCCTTTCTATTGACACGTGACTTAATGTGATCCATCCATCTATTAACGTAATCTCTTGTGATAAGATCTCCACTGCTCATCTTCCATTAATATTGTTCATTGATCTAATTGATCCAATGGTCCTTGTGCATTGCTGCTTCATTACATCCTCCTTTCGTTGATTTCGATCTTCAATTGCTTTTCCACTTGACTCCTTCTCAAACTTTGTTTTGCGTATCATTTAAACGCTGCCAGCCATGATATTTTATTTGGTTATTCAATTCCTCTTCTAGCCATCGTCAACTACTTTCCGTCCACCTGTCACTTCTACAAGGACAATTAAATTGCATGCTTGATTTTACTGAAAAAAGCCAAAAAAGTAAAAACATATTTAGTTTAGTTTTCTTGCTTACACATTAGTTTGGTCAGATGCTCTTTACTTCTGTAACTTAGATAGAAGCATTAGGTTAGTTTTGATTTAGCAATTTTGCTTAGAATAGCTATTTAAATGGTTAATTAGGATATGGTTTGATTTAGCATTACATCTTTTCTTTCTTCATTACTGCAGTAGAGTAGCTCTCTTAGAATAGATTTTCTCTTCTTCCATCAAAGAATCAAGCTTCTTCTGACTCTATAGAAGTCTGGGTTGGAACCCTTAGGGTCTCTCGCCAGATGAACAGTGACAACAGGCTGGACCTTCACTTTTATTTGTGCATATAGCACTGTCACCTCCAAGTTTGTACGAACCCCGGGTTGATAAGTAAAGCTGGTAGCCCAGGAATTGCAGCATCCTTGCTGCAATACTAGCACTCATCACTTTTTGGCGTCATTATCGGGGTGGTGTCTGAGTAGAATGTGATTACTACTTTCTTTTCTTCTATTTCTAGTCTCCAATCTTCTTCCATTAGTTTATTTCTACAAAAGTAATCTAGTAGCTTCCTTTCTTTCAGTTGTCATTATCTTCTTTCCTTTCCATTCTGCAAGTAGAATATCAATTCAGCAAGTAACTTTTCTTTTTGTCTGTAGTTTTCATTCAATCAGCAATTTCATTGCTGCAAAGTACTTTCCAGCTTAAAAAAGTCTTATAAAATCCAACCCAAAAACATTTCCTTTCATGACTCGTAGGAATAGGGAAAATTTAGGGAAATTTTTGCCAAATACCCCCCTTGCATCCAACAACCAACCTTCTCTCTTCTTCGGTGTATGTGCACTGGAGGAACCTTTAGGTGAGAAACCTGACATATTTGAAGAACCTACAGGGGAATAAGAAGAAGAGGAACCCATTCCTACTGAACCAATGGTTGAAAACCAAAATGACAAAAGGAATAGAGAGAGAGTTGAGGGTGCCTTTCCCATCAGGGAAACCAACAGGGACACTAAGATGAAGAATATAAGCCCCTCTTATCTACCTCATCTCCATGGCCTGACCACAGAGGACCCTGACACTTTCCTATTTGATTTTGTTGTTATATGTCGAACCTATGACTATACAAATGATGATAAAAAGTTAAAATTGTTTCCATCTAGCCTCAAGGATGCAGCATTGCGCTGGTTCATGGGTTTATTTGGAGATAGCATCACAACTTGGGCTCAGATGCAGCAGGCTTTTAAAAAAAAATATCAAGACTATTGTAGGTCAAAGGATACTAAAGAAGAAATTTTCAGGATGACCATGGGCCAGGATGAATCCTTAGAATACTACGAAGAAAGATTTGAGCTCAGTTACAAAAGGGCGAGGTGCACACTTGATCCCAAGTCATTAATTTTGGTCCTTCTCAGAGAAGTAAGGGAAGATCTTCTGGATACCTTACATTTGTTAAGAGGAGTAGATATCTACCAATTACCCTACGAGGATATCAAGACTATCTTTAGAACCATTCTATGGCAATCAGGAAAAATGGGAAGACTAGTCAACCTATGGCCAGTACATCATCTTCCAACTCATCTGTCAAGGGTGAAATTGGAAATATGCTGGAAGATTTTAAAAGTGAGATGTTGCAAACCCATACCTTGCAATTGGACACCATGAGCATCAAAAGGAAGCAAGAGGAAGCAGAGAAAGCCTTGGCCATCTTTTTTCCTAAATTCATCAAGAGGCATCCCAGGAACGAATGTCCATTGAACTGCATTGAGATTTGCTCGGTTTGTGAAGAAAACCACTCCACAGACAAGTGCCCTTCTTTACCAAGACTCAAAGCTATATATCAAGGAGCTGAAGGGGTCACTGAGAAGCTTTGCTACATCAACCAAAAGAGACCTCCTAGGCCTAGACCATACCAGCAGGGTATGCAAGGGTCATCCCATGCATATTACAACCCCAACCAAACCACAGCTATACCTTCTTGGGGACCCCGTGCTCATCCTTCCTTGTCTACGCCCCCTCCTTGGTCCTATGCATCTCAGTATCATGCCCAGCCAACCAGCCAGTCATTTCAACCTTACGTTCCACCACAACCTCAGTGGAATTCCCCACTCTAGGGGTGGAGGCCCTAATAAAAGAATGCTCCAGCTCTATTTCCTCCACCAGCTTCACAACCACAACTCCTACACTCTGTTCCACCCAAGCAACCCTAGATGCCTGCCCAACCAAATCTGAACCTGAACAAGAGGCAAGCTCAACAAGTATACAGTGGAGAGACATCATACCCAGCTTACGTTATAGAAATCTAGGAGATCAACCTAAGATCTGGGAGAATTCTCCCAGATAACCAACCTCCCTCTCCACATACTAAGGTTGAGGAAGAAAGAGAGGAAAGCAACCTTAAAATAAATCCACCCTTCCTAAGAGATTAGCCCAACCACTCCAGCCTACCCGAGAAGAAACTGAACTTTTGGGAGAATTGAAAAATCTATGTGTAAAGATCCCCCTTCTCCATGCTATAAAAGATGTTCCCATTTACAATAAGTTGATTATGGATAAATATTTCAAGCATACAGGAAGAATAAAAAGGGATGCCCCTACCATTAATGTCATTGGGCAGCTCTCTGACTTAATGCAAGGGTAGGTAATATGTCCAAAATATTTGGACCCTGGAAGCCCTGTAGTAGATGTGCACATCAATGGCACCATCATCCCACACACTCTGATCAATCTTTGGGTTGCAATTAATGTAGTGACCAAGGACACCATGCTCAAGCTCAAACTGCAAGGGTCATTGAGGAAGACCCCAACAATTCTTAAATTTGCAGACTATTCCACAGTCACCCCTAAGGGAATTGTGGAGGATGTGATGGTCTCCATTGACTCCTGGGAGTACCCTGCAAATTTTCTTGTTCTCCGACCTAAGCCTAAGCTTACTAGTTACCCTCTCATCCTGGGGAGGCCATGGTTGGCCACAGCCGATGCTTACATTAGCTGCAGAGCTAGGAATATGAGCATCAAGACGGGCATATTTCCAAACAGCTAGTCCTATACCCTCCTACTCAACCTTCTCTAGAGCATGATTTACCTTTATGGTTGGAGGAGGAGGAACAAGATGAGGTTTATTCAGCCCAACTTTATGCTTTGGAAGCAACCATAGGAGGAGAAAAACAAGATGAAGATGACTTAATTGAACACCTACTCCAAAGTCCAACTCCTAGTTCGTTACCATTAGAAGAAGAAGTAAGGGAAACCCAGAAAAATCATCCAATCTACTTATTCTTGGCCGATTCCAACCCACTCCATGTCAAAACTATAGAATTCGGCCCAAATAAAACTTTGAAAATTAATGCATCTCTTTTTTCTCTTGAAGAGGAAAAGCTATGCAACATGTTGAGATAAAACCTAGAAGCCTTTGCTTGGAGTTACAAGGAAATGAAGGGAGTACACCCCTCAGTGTGTACTCACCACATATACATCAAAGAAGGTTGCAAGCTAGTTTGGAAACCACAAAGGAGGATGAATCCAGCTCTTAAAGATATAGTCAAAGAAGAACTGCAAAAGATGCTAGATGTAGGATTCATTTACCCTATCTCCGACAGTGAGTGCAGCTCTCCTTTAGTGTTAGTTCCCAAGAAATCTGGTAAGTGGAGGATTTGTGTCGATTACAGAGAGTTGAACAAAGCCACAAAGAAGGATCATCTTTGCCTACCCTTCATTGACCAAGTGCTAGATAGCCTGGCAGGGAAGAAGTTCTTTTCTTTCCTAGATGGATTCAGTGGGTACAACCAAATCCAAATCTGCCCAGAAGACTAGGATAAGACCACATTATCCTGTCCTTGGGGTAGTTTTGCCTTCCTTCCTTTTGGCCTATGCAATGCTCCTGCCACTTTCCATAGAGCAGTCTTGAGTATTTTTTCTGAATTAGTACATGATGCGGTGGAAATTTATATGGATGATTTTAAACCTTATGGTTGTGATTTCCAAGAAGCCCAGACTAACCTAGGCAAATTATTGCACAAATGCATTGAAATGAACCTGTCTATAAGTCTAGAAAAATGTGAATTCGTAATGACTGAAGAGACTGTGCTAGGTCATTCAATATTTCAGCGAGGACTGTAGGTCGACCCGAACAAAATAGCAATCTTCCAAAGGTTCCCACCTCCACAAAAGCAGATGGATGTCAAGAGTTTCTTGGGGTTAGCTAGATACTATCAAAGGTTCATAAAGGACTTCAGTAAGTTGGCCTCTCCTTTATTTGGGTTGTTGGCGAAAGATTTAGAGTTTATATGGTCAAAACGTTGTCAAGAGGCCTTAGACATTTTAAAGGGTAAGTCAACCACTGCACCAATTCTTCTAGGCCCAAACTGGGCCCTCCCTTTTCATATTCATGTTGATGCCTCACACAAAGCCATAGAAGTAGCCTTAGGTCAGGTAGAGGAGAAATTTCCCTATGCCATCTATTTCATCAGTATGAACTTGTTGAAGGATGAGCTAAATTATACTGTGACCAAAAAAGAACTCCTGGTTGTTGTGCATTCATTAAAAAAATTTAGGCATTACATTACAGGCTACCAAACATTTGTGCATACTGACCATGATGCAATCAAATATTTAATGAACAAACTAGATGTGAATGCTAGAATTATAAAATGGTTGATTTTATTACATAAGTTTGATCTAACTATTGTTGATAAGCCTGGTAAGGAAAATATTGTTGCAGACTTTCTATCTAGGATGAATTTGTCTGCAGGTGAAGAAGGAATGGTGGATGACCAGTTACCAGACGAGCATTTCTTTGCTATTTCAATTCTCTCCCCATGGTTTGATGACATAGAAAACTATTTGGTATCATCACAGTTCCAACCAAACTTTCCCTCCAGAGAAAAAAGCAAGATAGTCAGGAAAAGCACCCCCTTCACTTGGATTGGGGGAAATCTTTTCAAACTTGGCCTAGATCAAATCTTGAGAAGGTGTGTAAGGGAAGAGGAAGTTTTTGACAGCCTTCTGACCTATCATGATGGGCCTTATGGAGGTCACTTTGAAGCAAAGAGGACAAGTGTTACAAGTGAGCTATTATTGGCCCACTCTTCATCAGGATGTGAAAAAGTACATTAGTCAGTGTGATTGGTGCTAGAGGATGGGAAATCCTACTCCAAGAGATGAAATGCCCCTACAACATCAAGTGATTTTCAAGCCATTTGACAAGTGGGGCATGGACTTCATTGGGCCTATAAACCCTCCTTCAAAGCAAAAATAGTACATTATTGTGTGCACTGATTATTTGGCTAAGTGGGCTGAAACCAAGGCGATTACAAAAACAACAGAAGAGGTGGTTGAGTTCCTAAGGGAGAATGTATTCTACAAATTTGGGTACCCTAGAGAGACAGTCACAGACCAAGGCAACCAATTTACTTCCAACATGATTGAAGAATTGCTCAACCATCACAAAATCAAGCATAGGACCTCCACTCCTTATCATCCACAAGATAATGGGAACGTGGAGGTGACCAACAAGGCACTGGAGAGCATCTTAACCAAGGTAGTGAGCAGCAGCAGGAAGGATTGGGTAGAGAGACTAGTTGAGGCCACCTGGGCCTATAATACAACATGAAAGACCACCATTGGATTTACACCCTATGAGCTGGTCTATGGGAAAAAGGCTTTGCTATCCATTGAGTTTGAATATAACACATTGAGGATGGAAGCCCAACTATATTTGGATCTCAGTCATGCATAGAAAGAAAGATTGTTCCATTTGAATGGCTTGGATGAATTCAAAATGCAAGCTCT
>APFE030964311.1:0-14165 GCA_000404065.3 Pinus taeda | reverse complement strand
AAAAAAAAAAAATGGAAATGATTTTCAATTGATTATTTAAATTTTTGTTAATATAAGTGTTTTTTTTGCATTGAAATTTTAAATAATTATAATTAATATGTTTTTCTTGCCATCTCTTGTCTATCATTTGGGAAACCAAATTATAAGTAGAAAGTTTAAAGAAACATAATTAAACCACACTTTACAACCTTAGACTTGGAAGTTTGTTGTGACACTATTATTCCACCATGCAGAAACCACCAACAAAAATCAAAAGGTGCTACATTGGAATTTCGCAAATTTTGATAGAACAAACTAGTAAAACTAAACAAAAACTAAGAAAATATGCTTCCAACAACCTTGGTAGAGAAACATAAAGAACTAAGAATTAAAACCATGATAGATAAGAAACCTAGACATAAAGGTGTCTAAATTAATTGGATGTTCTTCAATCTTGCATGGCAGATGAATTGGAGAGTTGGAAGGTAACTTCATCTCTAACCTGCTTAATCTTCCTTCCAAGTCCAGAGTTAGAAGGTAACTTCATCTCTAACCTGCTTAATCTTCCTTCCAAGTCCAGCATGAGATCCTTAACCAACTTAAACTTAAAATGTTAATAGAAGTCCACTTTGTAAAAATAATAATAATAATAATAAATTCAAATATTTTAATAAATTTTAATAATTACAATTCAATACTTAAAAATAATACAAAAATGGGAAAAAAATTTAAAAACCTTATTTCACTATTTAAAAAATGTTTGTGTTCCCTAATAAAATTTTATTATGTTATATTTTTGTTTAACACTTATCAATTATATAATTTTAAATATATATTATTTTAAAATTAAACTTAATTATGTATATTTTGTTTCAACATTTTTCACATTATATAATTTAATATTATATATTATTTAAAATAAATTTAATTTCATAAACTAAAATTAATAAAATTTTTGCTATGTATATTTTGCTTAACACTTATCACATATATTAATTTTAAATATATATTATTTTAAAATTAACTTAATTTCATAAGCTTGTTCGATATATTTTTGATTAAATTTTATATATTATTGTGATATGTGTTTTCATAAAAATTAAATACGATTTCATTATTATTAAAAAAAACCATAGCAAAGTACTATTTAAAAATAATACTAATCCACTCTTAATATATGATTCCTTTTTAACTATTTGCTCTATGTTAAATTTTTTTACCATATTCTATGTGTGAGATTTAACAGGTCACCGCATTCTTGGCGTCTAGTTTCGCAACATTCTTCACATAGGAAAAATTCATATTGAGGCAATAATTACTATCCAAGATGCTTAATAGTATTGATGCAATAGTCTTGTACTATATGAGATGGACTTTAGCAATTGTTATGATGCGTCAATAATTTAATTTGCATAGAGACCGAATGATTGCCGTGTCCATTTTTAATGAAGTCAAATAATTATTTTATATTTGAGGAAATTTTGTTTTTTTAAATAATTTAATATAATGGAAAATAAATATACAAATTTATAAGAAAAAATATTTATAATTGTGAGATGGAGGTTTTTTTATGATTCCAGAAAAATTAAAGTTTTAGAGTATTTATGGGGTTTGGGAAAATGACAAATAATGAGAAAGAAGCTTCATTCTTCTTACTTAAGAATGTTAAGGTTTTTTTTCGTTGTGCTGGGTGACTATCTTTTAATAATTTAGTATTCGGTCAAAAGGTCTTCTCCTAAAGACAAAGTTTTGGATTTGCTCCTGAATTGGATTTAGAAGGTATCAAAATATATCTCAAAGACGCGTTTCAACTACATTCTAAGGGATAATAACCAAGAAGCAAATCAATGTGTCAACCAAGGTTGCAATTTCATGTTTAGAGAGTTGATAGTTAATAGATCAATTAGGACCATCCATCCTTTAGTGGATTAAGCGTGAATCATATGTTTAAGTATCAATCCAACACCTCTAATGTCAAGTGTCCAAACCTAAATGATCGAGTGGATCCAAGGAAATATGTTGTAATCAAGGATTATATTTTGAAGTAGGCTATATGTATTGCCATTTTTGTTTGCTTTTGGGACTCTAGTGGAAAGTATTCACCTCACCTCCAAAGACCCCTATATGCTTAGTTTCAGTGGTGCTCCTCTTCGGAGGATAATTCTCGCTTAGAAGTTTTTTTGTAGATGATACTGAAGATGGAATAAAATCATAATGTAACTCCCAACGTACAATTATGGACTCAACACTAATTTTACAATTAATACAAGTAATCTCATTATCATGTATGTGAATGTGTGTGTCTATATATATATATAAGAGTTGAAAAAAAGAGTACAATATGAGGTGCAAAGCACATTGTGATAAGTACTAGACCTCATAAAAAGGTTGTTAAAAGAGTTTGTAAAAAAAGTTTCTATTTGTATAAAACAAGTTTAGAGGACTATATATATATATGGGTCTAATGACTAAAAATAATGTTTCTTTTTAAAAGGTTAAAGTTCAAATTTAAAAAATAAAAAATAAAGATAAATAATTTTTTGTATAAAATCGTTTAGAAACTATTACTATTTTGGTTTATATTAAGATGTTGTTTTTTTAATTAAAAGGTTTAAATTTTAAAAATAAAGTGTATATATTTTTATAGAATTTTATAATAAAATTATATAAGGAAAAAATACTTCCATATTCCATATTTATAAAAACGCTCCAAATTAATTTTATTAATATAAACAAAAAAATTAAAAATAAAATTAAAGTAATTTATATAATATACTTATTTTTTAAAATATATATAAACAAAAATAATAAATAAATAAAATAAAGTAATCTAATCTAATATACTATTTTTTTAAAAAATATATTATTTTGGCAAAAAAATATTTATTATTTAAAAATGTATTATAGTTTTCCAATTAATAATGGTTACATTCTTGTTGCTTGTAAAGCTTTTTAGGTCTAAATTAATACTAATTACTTGATTGCTTTTGTCATTAGGAAAAGAGATACTAAAAAACTCTTCAACTATCAATAGTTACTTATTTTGATATAGCATAGTTTTTTAAGAATGGATATCATGGTTTTTAAGATGGATAGTTTCATTTTGTTAGTTTTAGTTTTCTATAAATGTATTAGTATTTCTATTTCGAGAGAAGGAAAGTTATATTTTTGTTATTTGTAATGTTTTGTTATTTTGTAATGACACTGTTTTGTTATTTTGTAATGTTTTGATGTTGTGTTATAATATCAATTTTTTAGTTAGTGTTAAATAGTGATAGGGATTTTATTGAAGTATTTTATGGTGAAAAGGTTATTGGTTCAAAATTCGTGGGAAGAAATTTAGTCATGCTAAGAGTTGGTGTGGCCTGCCAGGTGCGATCTCTAAGTGATTTTAATAATTTAGATGTCCCTAGGTCGCAGTTACTCAAACCACAAGTTAAGTGTACAAATCATCTCAAAACTCACATTACTAATAAACAAAATAAATACTAACCCCCTATATATAACATGATTTAAATAGATAAATATTTTGAATTTTATATAACAAGTTTGGGGATTTTCAAAAATTTGATCACTTTATTATTTTAAATAATACGATCAAAAACATTATGTTAAATTCCCCAATAGGGTGATAGATGTGGAAACCATTGTTCAAGCCATGGGCATTAATGGACCTCCCATGCAACGGTTTGGATGAAGCGACGTGTTAAACATGCAAGGTCAGGGGACCTACGAAGGAACATTCTTGAGGTTATAATGGGTATAATGTTGTTGGTAATGCCAGTTAATTATATTTTTCGGACCAGTGAGATGAGAGTGGGATCTGCTGAGGGAATTGTCTATGCAGGAATTATGGGGGGTGGGGGGCTCTCGAGAGCCTTGCATGTTGCTATCTTTGTGGGGAAGCTCTCGTGTGAGAAATGGGGTATTCTCTGGAGGTGCATGGCCATTCTTAAATACCTAGACAATCATATGGGACCCGAGACTATAGCATTGTTTGGACTTGGTCCTCATTGAAGATCTAGTCTATAGTAGTGGGAACCTTGGTGAAGAGCCACGCTTGGAAATTTCATCTCTCGAAGTCAAGGGTGATGGAGTGGAGGTTTGCGTGAGCTACTAGGTAATTCAATTCTTTTGGCCATCTATAGTGTTGGAATTATGGTATGTTAAGACAGCCTGGTCCATTTGGTAGTCGGGGTGGTTGGTTAAGGAGCCACTCCTCCTAGATGGGTGGCCCTGGAAGACACCATTTCTTCTCTTGTTGGTTTTTCAGCTGTGGGTGGCCATATGACTTCATCTGCTCAAAGGTGCATTGCGCAGTGGTGGCCTTCAAGGTTTGCATAAGCCTATGGAACTTTAGGGGATTTGTAGTGGCTACCTTGTGGTTCGAGGTCTTGTGGCAGATTGTTGGATTTTCTATGAAGGTTCCTTTTCTAAAGTTTTTCTGTTTTTCGTGTGCTTTGGTGTTAGAGGGGTGGGTGTGGCAATTTTAGGTCCTTGGCTTTATATAGTGTCGGCTTTAGCTCTTTGTGTTCCATTGGAGATAGGTGTCAAGTTGGTCTCCATTCACTGGGTCAACATATTGAATTGGTTTAGGAAGGTGGGATTTTTCTAGTCTATGAAGGCTGTGCTCTTGCAGGCCTAGATTGCGGGGTGCTAGTTTCTTGTCTTGGGGCTGCAAATTTCTTTGAGAGGTCTCTCCATGTAGCATCAACGTGGATGACCGCATCGAGGTCAGGATCAAAGGGGCCAGGGTAATTAAACTCCAACAATTCAGCCTGCGAACAAAGGTGATGAAAATGAGAAAATGGGGTTAACCAAAATCCCTTTTCCTTAAAAAATCGATCCTGAGGCTTGTGGGTTATGGCCCACAAAGCCTATTAGAAGCATTTATGAGGCTATAAGCCTTTGTAATTGGACCCAATCAACTTGTCAAAATTTTCTACACTATCGAAAGCTTTATGCTATCGGAAGCATTCTTGAGGCTTTTAAGCCTTAAAACCATGGCTACACATTTACTGATATATCTTAATGCAATACATAGGAAATAATGTAGCTGAACACATAAGCCGGATCTGAAATACCATTAACCCGACAACATAAATCGTCAGGTCTGCACTCCATAACCTTTCTGTTGCACTGATCTCTGCCTTCTCTGAAACTCCGACTACCCGATCACCAATTGGTTTATCGGCAACATCGCCACATCGCTCATCGACAATTGGCGTTCCATCACACCACCACTATCTCTTGAACTCCGACATGCGATCATCGATCACATCTAAGCCATCGATCTAGACTCCTAATCCGATAGTCCAAGGGCCATCGCTTTATCGTTGATCGCTCTGCGATGATGGTGGGGTTCGATAACAACCTAAGGGTTCCGCCGATGTGATCGATCCTAGTCGTTGATCTATAAGATCCAACGGCCCTGGGTTGTCGATACTTCATTTCTTCACTATTCTTCCTTGGCTTGATTTCGCCAGTTTGATGGAATTTGCGCTTTAAAGCCAGTTCCTCTGCCATTTCTCTGTTTATGCATGAACACACATATATAACAACATCCATTAATCAGTGAATTGCCATCAACCCTTAAGTGAACGATGGTCGATCAAACCTGCATCACATAATCATTCAGACTATTTATAAAATATACACAGGCGCATCAATCAACACTTAACACACGTTTTTCTTTATATACAGAGCGATTACAAGCTAAGGCATTTCAACCTTAGAGACAAATTCCTTCTCTCAACTACATTGTGAAAACTCTGATACACAATTTCTATTCTATGCTCTCTATCTATCTCATGATATATCTTGAACACGCAGGGTCATCACACACACATATATGGAAACATTGGATCAGATCACTAAAAGGATTCGATCAGGTCTCTCCATGATTTCCTCCAACAAAATCCCTAAAGCTCACTACATGCATACACATGGCAGATTACATTTAATATATGTATTATATATATATATATATAAAGGAACACTGGGTCGGATCACTAGGAAGGATCCTATCATATCCCTTCCTCAAATCCCTCAACTAATTCGCATGCATGGCAGATTACATTTAAATCAAGTCTTCGAGAGACTTATCCATTCCATCTTTTAAGCTCTCCTATAACAAAATTTTTCCTGTTTTGCTCCCTGGTCCACATCCTCCTCCTTTTTCTGCTTTGGATTTCTCCTTTTGACTAAGGGTGTTGGATGCTCCTGCATCAAAAGGTGACGTGGAACAATGGTTTGGTGGCTCTCTTAGGCGAGTGGATTTACCGCCTCCGTTCGATTCCTTGGAAGCTCAAATTCGTGTAGTTTAAGCAATGGTTGACCAATAGTCTCAACATCTCCATGATGATCCTTGAATAGGCTTCAGGACAAGATGGATAGTTTTGAGGGACGCATGGCACATATGGAGTCTCATGTTCATAATGATTTCCACGGTCCTAGTGAGGGTGGTAATGTTTCTCAAGGTCCTAATAATGTTTAAGGGTAATGAGGCAGATAAGCTATATTTTGTTTTTTGCATAGTTTTGGGCCTTTTAGGCCATTGATATGGGGGCACACAGTTTTGTTATGTTGTTATCCCAAACTTTATGTTTGTACTTGATGGTGAACAAATCCGATCAGAGTTAGGCCTTAGTTTTTATGAACAAGAACTCTCCACAATGTCATTTGTTTCTAAAGTAATAAAAAAAATTGACTTAAAAAACATTACATTAAATACCATTTTTTATCAAATAATTTTTTTAATTTAATATAATGACTTAAAGGATTAAATATTTTAAATTTTATATAATAAGTTGTGAGGTTTTGATATCTAATTATATTAGATAAATATTATAATAAAAAATTAAATATTGTGCAATTTAAATAATTTAATTATTTTTAAATTAAAATAAAATATTGTCAACTCTTATTAGCATAACTGGTTGAGGATGGGCCTCGTTAGCAAGGTGACCCATGATCAAACCTCACAGGGGTGGTTGTGTCTATGCTAAGGGGAGGAGACATGCTAAAAAATCCAATCAACAAAGGGTGGCCTAGGTCGGGTGCAATCCCAAAGTGACTTAGCTAAGGGCTAGTGTGCCCTAGGTCGGGTGCAATCCCAAAGTGACTCAGCTAAGGGCTAGTGTGCGGGTGCGATCCCAAAGTGACTTTCTACTGCGATCCCAAAGTGATTTTCACACATTAGATACCATTGGGCCGTGGTTTCTCAAGGCTTGACTTTGACAGATTAGATACCCTTAGGTCATGGTTTCTCAAGCCACAGATCAAGCCTGAATGGTCACAAACATCTTAACAAACAAAAAAAGTAAATTAAAATATTATAAATTAATTATTATTTATAAATTTTTATAATCAAAATTTATACTAAATTTTTTAAAATTCATAAGGAGTTGTAGTGCGCTTTTTGGACTTTTCGATGCCAGAATTCGTGGAACCATTTGAGGTGAAACCTTGATTTGTAAATAGATTAGAAAAAATTGAGGTGAAACTTGATTTGTAAATAGTTAGAAAAACCCCACCTGAAAAACTTTTAAATCACACTAACACAACTCATATATATAATATTATTTATAATTATGTAAATAGTTATGTTTTTACTTATTTAAATTAAATACATTAATTGTTTGTTTTGCAGTTGAAATTAAGAAATTTATTATAATATTTATCAATAGTAATATTTAATGAACATAAGCCTTTCGAGGTCAATGACAAGAACTCTCCAACTATTAAAACAAATTACATTCCATCGACTGACATAGTTTTGAATTTGACATCCTTTTACAATAAAATAATTTTTTCCTTGAGAACACAAATTTTGGATTCTACATAATGACAAGAACTCTCTAACAATAAAAACAAATTACATTAAATCAAACAGCATAGCTTTGTGGGAAAAAGGTAAACATGTTTCTTTTTATTATAGTATTTAATATAAATATATATTGTATTAGGTAAAATGAGCCTTTGTAAAGTTGTGAGGTGACCTCTCTACAAATGCAACCCACTTTTGGCTAATTGGCCTATAAGGGGTCAAGCACATTAGCTAAGTGAGGCATATAAAGGGGGAGAGTTATCTCCTTTATAATCTGTGTTTGTTATTTGTTATGATTTAATTTAGAATTTAAATGGAACAATGTTTATGTATTTAAAATTTATTAATAAAAACAATTAAATAAAACTATTTTATTTCATAAATATTTAATATTAACTTAATTAATAGGATTAGTTTTTATAAATTTTACGCTTTAAAATATTTTTTTTAATCTGTTCTTAATTTTATTGTAAATAATATCTTTCAAATTAAAAGATGTGATTAAATATTTATTATATTTATCTAAAACCTATTTTAATACTATATTTTAAATTATATGGTATTTTTTTTAATTTTATATATAAAATATATTTATTTAAATTTGTTATAATTTTATTGTAAATAAATATATTTCAAATTAAAGATGTGATTAAATATTTATTATATTTACCTAAATTATTTTATATTATGTTATTAAAAAATTAATATTTTAAATTTTTTTTGAATTTTATACATAAAAAAATATTTATATTCAATAAATTTTTCACAAATATTTAAATTGTGATTAAATATTTTTAAGATATTTTTTAATCATGATTAGAATATCATATTAAATTAAAATTTGTGTTTGGGTTGTAGTTTGTATAGTAGGTGAGTACAGTGAAAATATTTCAAAGTGGGCTATATTTGTGACTTCATGATGGTTGTTACTCTCAATATCTATTAGCTCCAAAATATTCATAGATATACATAAAATTTACACTACACAATACCTCATTCTTGTGACTTTATGATGGTTGTTATTCTCAATATCTATTAGCTCCAAAAGACTTCTAGATATAGATAAAATTTACATTGCATAGCACCTCATTGTTAAGGAATAGTTGGGAGGCAAGGAATATCATTTCTCATTAGGAATCTTGCATCCAAGTTCTCCGGTAGAATTGTCCATGCTCAACATATGAAAGAAACCGTAAAGAAGGCTAGTTTCATATTCCTGATTCTATCAATAATGATTAGGAACCTATAATTTTTAGGCAAAGATCCATGAACAAGGTGACGGATAACCAACTCTAAATCTCTCAACACCACCAAATCTTCAATATTTGCTTTTTTAGCAAAAAAAAAAAAACCCTTATACGCCCTCAATGTAAGAGGATACAAGCAATATGAAAGTAAGTCCCATCACCAACTCTAGCCTTTGGAATTTTGACATTTAGAATCAATCTACAGTAATCCCACCGCTATTTTATCACATTATTTACATAATTTAAAATTTATTATATTTTTTTTAATTTTATAAATAAAAATCTTTAAAATTTAAAATTCATCAGAGAGAAATTTAAATTTAAAGTGTAAGTTATAATTTTAAAGTACAGACCTAATTTTTAAATTATTTCAATGATAAAAATTAATTTTTAAATATTTTTACAACATATAAAATATAATAATAAAATTTTACTTTATAGAGTTAATTTTTATGGTTTATTAAAATATATACTCTTCCTTTAAATGTATTATATTAAAATATTTCAACATAACTCAATGAATCTTCTTCTCAAGGTTCATGAACATAACATTTGTTGGTCTTAATTTAAAGAATATTATTCCAAATGTTCATGAAAATGGAATGTGTTAAAATATAGATTTCTTAGGTGAATAGTTGTTTCATACTTTTGTTCATGAACTTAGTATTTGTTTATCTTAATTGAGTGAATGGTATTCCAAATGTCCATGAACATAGCACTTTTTAAAATATCCATTCTTCAGGTAAGTGGGTTCTTTCATGCTTTTATTTTTGACTTTTTTTTTGAATGATCATATTTTAAATTTTATGTATTTGTATTAATTGGAAAGGACATTTATATTTTTCTAAATATAATGGTTTTTGTTTTTAGAAAATAATGGTTATAATTGGTTAAGTATATATGTAAAGTGTAATATGTATTTCTCTTTATATCACTTTTAAATTTAAGTTAGAGAAAATTATCGAAAGTTCAAAAATACATACACTTAAGCTTATCTATTTACTTAAGAATAACATTATTAAAAGTTAGTTCATAAAAATATGTTATCATAAAAGACTTATCTATAATTATTTAAGCCTTAAGTTTGAGATAGGACGAGTCTTCTTCCTGTTTTGTCATTCTTTGCATTTACCAAAGAATGGTTTTTTCTCGGTAAAAATTTTCCATGAGGTTTCTTTTTCTAAGTTAGGAGGTTTTTCATGATGTTTCTTTTTCTAAGATAGGAGGAATCTTAATTGTGAGTGCATGAAATTGAAACAAGTTTTAGAATTCAAAGGTGATTTGTTTGTTTGTTTAAGGGATGTTGAAAGCATGACCACATTCTAGTTTCATGATGGTATTGAATTTTGTTATGGGAGGTGGGGATAAAGATAAAAAGTCGATTTTTCTCAAGAATGGATAATCTAAATCATATTCACAAAGGCTTTTATGGACCAAATAATAACATCATTGCACCTTGAAGCTCTTCATTAAAAATTATTCCCTTAGGGATATAAGTCAACATGCATCTAACATTGCATTTGAAGCATGGTGTTTATGGTAAGAATCTTTATGATCTCATCTTACTTCTAAGAAGGATGGTGATAAATTGACATGCTCTACACATTTAGTTGGGCATTTATCTTGTTGATTTAATAAAAAGTTATTATTTGTCTCTCTTTGCAACTCCATTCTAGAACATCCTCAAGCCATTCCTCTCTATCAGTCTATTATGGTAGCTCTCAAGAATATCACCTTCAACCCCTTATCTCTAAACTCTTCCAATTAGAGCTTGACATGGGTTTCTACAAACATTAAGGATTTCCATACTTGTTGTTTAAATACTATTAGGAATTTATGGGAGGTCCATAAATGTGTTAATGTATGCCTAATTGAAATTGCAAGCATGAAGGTTAACATGTCTAAAATTGTCAATTAGGTGGAATCTTGGAGATCTTGGGTTAAGTCCAAATTTAGTGAGGTGAGAAAGGAGAATGAGTGCCTCCTTGTTGAAGACATGAAACATATTTTGGCTTTGTAGGATGGGAACAAGAATCCAAAAGTTCCCTCACTATCCTCGAGATGAGGATAAATGAATTAGATGTTTCCTTCTTTTTTGTTCAAGGCATGTTAATGCGTGTTATTAGCGATGTGAACCCTTCGCTAATGGAGATGCTTTTAGAGAGCTCAACTAGTCACATGCAATGGATGAATCTCAAGAGGAGACAAAGACCAAAGACCATTAGTCAAGTGCAAGATTGGGTCTAAATGAGTTTTGTTTAGTTCTACTTACAATATGTTTTATTTTTAGATATTACTACTAGAATAATTTATTAGAATCTTCACTTGTGAATTTTAGAACAAATTCAAAACTTTATTAATTTTGGAATTCCTCTTGTTTGATAAAACTATGTTATATTTTTCTCATTTCTTAGCTTTATACAAAATTAGATTATACTAAAATTGTATGGATAAATTTGCAAAGCCACGGGGATTAGCTA
Organism: Pinus taeda; assembly: GCA_000404065.3. Taxonomy (NCBI): domain Eukaryota; kingdom Viridiplantae; phylum Streptophyta; class Pinopsida; order Pinales; family Pinaceae; genus Pinus; species Pinus taeda. Next base: position 2,631 of record APFE030964311.1, on the reverse strand, counting down.
AATTGCTTTGACCATCTGTTGTCACTTTTTATAACACCTGCATCACAAGTGCTTCTATATCTCCTCAAGCACTTGTGCCGCAGGTGCTAAAAAAGCGACAACACCATCTATCCAAGACATGTTGCCAATAAATATTTATAAGTCACAAGTTCAAGTTTAGTCGAGTCCCTTAGAGTTACTAGAATTATTAGTTGTTATTGTGATTGGCGTTGAATTGTCCCCCTATCCAAATTATCTATAAAAGAGAGAAAAATGCAAATTAATTAAAAAATTAATAAACATTTGTGATATATAAAAGTTTCATCAAAGCTCTTAATAACATATTTCATATACTTGGCTCATTTTCATTCGATGTCTTTTATTTTCCATTCTGTGAACGTGTCCTTTACATTTTTAATTAATAATTCCCATCGATTCATTCACACAATCTAGTGATGTTGTGCCCTAAGCACGACCAATGATAACAAGGTTCTTGGATATAATGCATGTATTTCTTTGTTGTTGGATTTCATAAGATAAGAATGACCCTTTATGTTACTTAAATGCCATTTTTGTATAATCAAATCTACTATTATGTATGTAATCACTAATCAATTAGTAATTAGAAATAGTTTTGGGACAAAACTTAGTAAGGAAGGGAATGTTATATATCTATACACAACATACTTTGTATATGAGCTATTTCGTTTGTAAACTCATTAATAACCAGTCTCTAAGTTAGTTCAGATTATTTATTTTAACGAGCCATCATTAAGTGGATGAGGAGGTTTTAATTACCTACATTATTGACGCACCACCACTATGTTAATAGAGAGATGTTAATATGAGGAACATTGTATTAAAAGGTGCCTTCACTTGTAATTATTTATCATGTTATTAATAAAAAATATATTACTTGTTTCAATATTATTTACATCAAGATGTATTTCTTAATGTTTTAGGAATTATAGATGTATTCTAACTTTTTTCACTTTCATTGTTGTTTGGTCTATTCACAGTCATTGTATAATGCATTGTTCATTTTGATTACAATGACTTTTTAAGGTGATGTGAATGTGACACTTTAAAACTTTTACTTTGTATAAAGAACTAAGTATTTAGATTCTCAATAACCATTACAACCTTGGAAACATCTACTAAATTTGGATGACACTTTATGATGTTGTATTTAAAATCAAGAAAATTATTTTAATATATTTATATCATCATTAAATTTTAATAGCCAAATGGATAAATTTACAATTACTGCATTGAAAGGTGCTTTCTACAACCTAATATGAGGGAGATGTGTAATTTTTTTAATGTTTAACATGGAGTTGACACATGATATCTTAGGAGAAAAATATTAATAAAAAAATACAAAATTCAATGTTTATCATAAATAAATTATTTCAATGTTTAATTCAACTAGAATATTTCAATATCAACCTCGCACACACACACATATTTGTGTTTGTAGCCTAGTTAAAAAAACTCAAGTGCTTGAATGTTATGAATTTTAAGAAGAAATTCATGACATCAAGTCCCTAAGGTAACCATCTCTTTGGATATTATTGGGTCTCAATTTGATGTCTTGTGTTAGTTTGTCAAAATTGCAACTAGTTAGTTGACCTTATATACCATCCTCGAAATGAGGAGAAATGTTGGTGGGTTTCCCTAGAATGTGAATTCTCTCACAGACACACACACGTTTAAACCCATACTAATTAGGGGTATATTGTTCATGATCAAGTTCATTTCGATTTGTTTTTCAAATGCTTATAATTTCATTAAATGCTCTTGAATTTTACATAAAATTACTACAACTTTGTATAAAAACAAAGTTTTTTATGGATTTAATGTGATCATTCAATATAGTAAATTTTGTCTTGTAACTAGAACAATCAATTAAAAACTATCACATTTTCACACATATGTAAAGAGAGGAGAGGAGATTAGTAAATAATATCAATCATATTCATATTGAGATATGATAATAGTGTTTTATTATGTAGTGAAAGTGGGATGTTGAGATGGTTATCACTAGAAAGTTTCCTTTTTATATCTAAATTTGTATTTATGATAAGTGTTAAGTTTATGTGTACTTTATAATAAATTTTGATAAAATATATGCTTCCAATTTATAATGTCTTAATCAAAATGTTCCAATTTAAATATTATAAATTAGTTATAGTAATTTTAAAACTCTTAAATTAGGGAAGGTGACCTTGTCATGTTAAAATGTTTGGAAACCATGTTAAAATGTTTGGAAACCAATGAAAAGAAAAAAATAAGTTAAGATGTTTTATTAGAAAGATAACACTATGTACCATCACATTTGGTTAGAGGTTGAGAAATGACTTATCCAAAAAACATGTCATACTTGTTTATAAGATGTGACTTTATTATTCAACATATATTGACTCTATTAAGGATTGTATTTTCTATGTTTTATATTTATTTGTTTTATACACTTAGAGGTTGAGAAATGACTTATCCAAAAAAGCAAAACATGTCATTACTTATTTATAAGATGTGACTTTATTATTCAACATATATTGACTCTATTAAGGATTGTTTTTTTTCTATATTTTCTATATTTGATAATTATTTGTTTTATACACTAACAAGTACATATATTGGATTAGTCTT
>APFE030964304.1:0-23857 GCA_000404065.3 Pinus taeda | reverse complement strand
GGTAAAGAAACACACTTTACCTAACGCTAACCTAACTCTATACTAGACCAAGTTGAACTTAACTATTCCTATGTGTCGGAATATCCTAACATCGGTAGAGGGATAGAGGAGAGTGATGGAGGGAGGGAGTCAGGGGGTGGAGGAGAGGGAGAGAAGGAGAGAGAGAGAGAGGGAGATAGATAAGGGGAGATAGGAGATAGAGAGAAGGATAGAGAGAGGGGAAGAGTAGGGGAGGGGAAGAGGAAGGGAAAGGAAGGGAGGGAGTCATTACTAGGGGAGAGAGAAGGAGAGAGGAGGGAGGTTGAGGGTAGGAAGTAGGTGTGGGGACGGAGAGAGGGGGGTGAGGTGGGAGGTGGGGAAGGAGGAGCGATAAATAGGAAGAGAGGGAGCAAGTCGTGGGGGATATGGAGAGAGGGAGGAGGAGAGAGATGGAGGGAGGGAGGCAGGTGGAGACCATTGGGGAGGGTAATTAGAGAGGAAGGGTGCAAGTGAGGGAGATGGAGAGAGGGAGAGGGAACGGGAGAGAGGAGAGAGATGGAGGGAGGGAGGAAGGGGAGAGAGGAGAGATATGGAGGGAGGGAGAGAGGGAGCGATAGAGAGAATGAGGGAGGGAGGCAGGTGGAGACAATTGGGGAGGGTAATCAGATAGGAAGGGTGCAAGTGAGGGAGATGGAGAGAGGGAGAGGGAACGGGAGAGAGGAGAGAGACGGAGGGAGGGAGGAAGGGGAGAGAGGAGAGATATGGAGGGAGGGAGAGAGGGAGCGATAGAGAGATGGAGGGAGGGAGGCAGGGGGAGAGGTATGGTTAGCCTGTGCACCTAGGATTTGTGTCGTTAGAGACAGGTAATAGCTTGAAACCTAACCTTTGTGATTTTTCAGTCTGCTAGGTTAGGTACGCCATACAGTGGTCCCCTATATGACTTTTTAGGGTCAATATTAAGGACCGTGCAAGGGACTTTGCTTGAGTTTCACGGTCTTCGTGCATAACATGAGTTATGCACGAAGACCCTGCTTGAAAGGCGTACTCAGACATGCGTTGAACGCATCTGAGTTATGGGTTTCTGCGAAGAAACCTACAAAGGTTGTCATGACTTTCCCAATAATTTGTGCATCGGCCATGCGCCTGTATGAAATACAGGTGCGTGCACCATACGATTGTTTAGGAAATAGTCATGCAGTGGGGAAAAACTTGTTTTTTGTCCCCATTTTTATTTTTTGAGGACCTTAGGGGTTCTCATTTCTAACTTGCGGCATCCTTGGTGGTAGGATGATCTGGAGAGAGTGAGATTGGGATCCTCTCCAGAATGTTGTTTCGTAAGATGCTAGTGTGAGGTAGTAGCTAGTGCAGTGGGGATTGATGAAGTTTCTTCAGAACTCATTGATGAGGTCATAGGATAGGTTCCTATGCTATCTAGTTAGTTGCTAGTATGAAGATTGCCAGGTGATGGTTATCCACCACACAAACCTCCCAATACTAGCGAAGGTTGACATCTACTTTGTTACAGGGTTGATGCCATGAGAGGAGGTACTTCCTTATCCCCTTCGAGGAGGGGATGTTGGCATGAGGGTTTGGGTTGATGGGTAGTGTGAGCTTGACCCTATTTTAGATGACTAGGTCAGCATCATAGTGGTGGAGGATATATTCGAGCGAGTAATGCTGGCTATCATCATTAGACATGTGGGGTCGGCATCCCCAATTGTTGCTCCCCTATATTTTTGGTGACTTATCCTTCCTAGTCATGGGTGAGTGATTTTTGTACTCATATACATTTTTATATGTGTATATGAGGCTATTTTTGGTGGCTCTCATGATGTGATATATGCGTCCATACTTATTGGGGTATTTCTGCGTTTGTGTTTCTAGATGTATATTGTGTTGATGTTTCTATATATATTGATGGTTATATATGTGATACATGCCAGTCTAGGATTCGATTAGCGATGGAATAAGCTATATGATTTTGATCTCTGGGTATATGTGTAAATGTGATTTGATCAAAATGTCTATCTAACCTTTGTGCATGCATATACTTGCGAAAAAGGCATGGATTACGGACTTGAAACGTCCTATTTAACTGGGATACTACGAGCTAGGAATCATAGAATACATGTAGGTGACTGATACCTAGGTGGTGGGCATCGACCAAGAGGCCTATGAAGGCATCATAATTTTCTTGATTATTGGTGGCTGACCCAATACAAATTTCATTGAAGAGACGAGGTGCTCAGTCATAAGAGTATATCGCCCATGCTGCAACAATGAGATTTTGCAACCATTGAGATGTGCCGTCAGCAAACCCGTGGTGACAAGCTGGCAGAAGATCCATATATTTACATGAGATGAGAGAATTATTTTTAGAATACATCTATCATGAGGTGATCATCATAAACAATAATTCATTGTACATGCATTCTTATTCTATGATGAAGTTTTTTGAGGTAGAGACCATTGACGGGATTTCTTAAGCAAGTCCTGTTGAGCTCTAATAGTATGTATGCCCCCTTGCAGAGGAAATTCTTTATGATGTATGGGCCCTTCAAAAGGGTTTCAAACTTCATTTGTGTTATGTGAAGGGTTTCTATGAACTTGTTCAGAGCTAAATGCATAGATTGTATGAGGGGCAGTGCTACTCATGACACAAGATGTTAATGCCTCATTGTCATTGCGTGATAGGATATCCTGTGGATGTATCCATCTTTGGGGCAAGGTCTTGTTATGGTTTGGCATGTTTGTGTGGATTGGCTTTAGTTCTTCTCTTTCTGCATGGAACCATGTAAGCTAATGACAATTCCTTGTGTGGTGTAATTGAGAGCATATGTGATATTAACACCACGAAATATTTTCTTGGTTTGAGAGGTCCTTATAGGGAATGTGGGCTACTAAGTGGAAGATATCATTGAACCTACTCAGCTTGTGACATTTATTGATAAAATGATTGTGTTTATCGCATAATGAACATGTAATGGGCAAATTTATTTGTCAGGTGGTTTTTTATTGCTTTTGGCCCGGTCTAGAATGGTGATGGTGATGGGCGGTGAAATAGCGGGAGCCTAGCCATTTTTCTCCTCAAACACAAATAGGACATCTATTGTTCCTTCTCCGCCATGTGGGGGAATGGGTTATGTGGATTCCATATCTAAGTCCAGTAGATAGGGATTTTCCTTTACTTAGTTACGTCTCAAATTCACTGTTTTGTGGAATTGAGGAAAGTGAGGGAACCTCCTTTTGTCATGGTTCTCCTCACATATAGTGCATATATGGTATTGATGCCTAGATTTTCTTCTTTGGTCCTCCTGGGTGGTGGGGCGGAATTAGTAACATTTCCATAATTATGAGCACGATTCTATTGGATGGGTTGTTAAATCGCATATAGCACACGGTAAAGTAGAGGGGTGGAAAAATGTCTTACTCTGCCTTCATGTGTTATAGGAAGGTATGGAGCTAGATGATGCCTCTTCATGTATGTAGAAAATGTTTTTGCATTTATCATTCTGTGGAGGTGGGGTTGGCGTTATGGGCTCATTGTTGTTAGCTTGGATGATACCTTTTTGTGTCTTTCAGAGTCCAGGGACATTCAGACAATGATGAGCGGAGTCTCCATATTTATCACATATGGCACGCGCATGGTTGGTGTCTAATTCCTTGTTACACAAGGGTATGAATTTTTCTCCTTTTGGTGGAGCTCGGGTTGCCGATGTTTTATATCCATTCATGATTGTTTTTAACTCATCTATTTTGGGGAATATATCAGTTGGGTACCCAAATTATTCACATAACATGCAAGGTTTCACAGGTTTGGAAGACATGGAAGTTTCTCCTCCTTTACCATTTTATTTCACTTTTCTGGTAGCTCCAGTTGTGGTAGGTGTCGCACGGTTTTGAGTAGGGGTATTCCTCTGAAATTGAGGTGTACGAAAGCTCCCTTCCTCCATGTGTCCTGACACAGTTGAATTTGGTATTGTGAGAGTCATATTTGGTAATGTGAGGGTTTCCATGGCTTGGCGTGAGACGAAACTGGGTAGGGGGCATAGGAAGGGGGTTTGCATAATTGCGGGAGATAAAGACCTGACTTCTTTAGTTGCAAGCGGTAGGAACTAATTATGGTGTTTGGTTCATGTTTGAAGAATTCATCATCCAAACCAATGCTCTGGTATTTAGGACAAGCTCTTGTATTACCATAGGGTCTCTTGGGAATGTTTCTAGGAGGTTTGAGGACTTAAACTAGCCTGGGCTAAGCTCAGTGTATGCAGTGACCACCTCTTGGGATACTAAGGGAAACATGCCATCTAGAGTTGATGAAGTTTCCTTCTTATAGTACGTGAGTTGATGAATGGTAATGAACTTCCCATCATGGGGGAACATCATGATTCTGAACATCGATGAGGCAACTCCGAGCATTTGATACATATAGCTTCAACCTAGGAGGATATTTTAATCCAACTTGGTATCGAGTACTTCAATGTTTATTAACACAATTTTTCTAGCCAAATTAACTGGCACGCTACGGTATAACCAATGGGGGTAGAAGAGCATCCATCATATGCTCTGAGCTTTATGTTAGAAGGCTTAAGTTCAAAGGATCCTAATTTTTTCCAAATAGATTTGGACATGATGCATGTGGAAGCCCCTTCGTCAACGATGCAATGATCAATATTGATATTCTAGCCTGAGACAGGGATTTCAAAAGAAATGCTTAAGGGAATCCATGGAGTAGCTTTGTCTAAATGAAGGACCATGAGGCGGGAAAAATATCGGTCCATTGCATCCAAATAGGAAAGTAGGCCTTTTGGCAGGGCTGGGCATGTCTGTGGGACCTCAAGTGCTCACATAACTGATGGTGATTGAGATAATTCATCTACTATGATGTAACTATGGGAAGCTTTTGAATTGGGCCCTATGTGCCATAAAGGTCCTTTAACCATTTTAGGCACGACATCTATGGGAGGTTGCATGATGGTGAATTGTCCAGTAGGTATGGTTGTAGCTGAGGTGGATGAATTGGGCTCCAGGAAAGTCTCATAAGTTTGATTCCTCATTAGTAAGAGGATGTCCTCTCTTGTCACGAAGATATCATGGTTAGGAGTATTGTTTAGGTTCCCTTCAGATGGGTGAGTTTGGGAAGCTTGTTGTTGTGTGTTAACAATTCCCTGATGGAGGAAGGGTTCTTTCATGACTACAGTTAGTTTGCCACTTTCCCCCTACTATCTTGTATCCTTTTCAAATCAGGAAGTTCACGATAGTGATGGATATAATGATCATATTCCCCACAAAAAGTGCATGCATTATTAGCCCGAAGACTAGTGTTCTTGTCCTGTTTCTGTGAGTTATTATTGGTCATAGCCTGGTTTTTGTTTCGATTAGGGTTATCCTTCCCAATTTCCTTAGGGGTTGCTGTCGATTTCTACCTTCCCACTCTAGTTCTTCTTTTGGCTTATTTTTAGGGTTTTTCCTAGCACCGTTAAAAGGATTAACCAAATTCTAATTTTCTTTTGATTGAAGTGATGAAGCGAGAGATGGTTGCACTAGATTCAACTGTGCATTATTTTTCTTTGGCGATATATTCTGTTGCGGTGCTGGGAAATGAGAATATTGGTTCTCTTGTCCTTGGTTAATGCACTAGCTCAGGGGAGCAGACATCTTATCCATACTCCAGGAGGAGTACTGATTTCCTTGATGGGGATGATACAAGCCTCCTTGTAGGGGTTAGTGTTGGTTAACCATATTGACTACATTCTGCATAGGTGCAGGTTGACCATTATATTGCCCTATATTTTGCAATGGTGGTGTAACATGATAAGATGGGCCATTAGCTCAATATGCAAGGTATTGGCAACTATTGCTATAATTCCTTTAGGATACAGCCCCAATTAGTCCATCAGCATTATTGGATGCACCTCTTATTTCTTAATAAGACTGTAGGCATGGAGCATCTGGAGCTACATGGTAAATGTACCCAGATTAGTTATAGATCAACTCTAGTTGTTTGGCTTTACTAATGGCTTCCTCCTCGTTTTGTGGGAATGCTATAGCCATGTATTTGGAGATTTCGGAGGTGAGGGATCTCAATAAAATGTCTAGGATGACTTTATCTTCAAAGTCAATTTTGCACACGCTGTGACATTTCCACCATTCAAATATATGCTCTGAGATGTGAGTAGCTTGTGTTTATTTGAATTTGGTTAGAAGTTCCAACCTTGAATCATGGCATACTACGAGTTGGAAGAAACTAAGTAACAATGTAGCTAATGAGGTAAAGGTTCCATAAGGTGTAAAGGGCTGGTCTATATACCATTTTGCGGTCGACCCTGTTAGGGTGCAATGAAATATTCATAATTGTTGAAATTTGGTACTGAAGGATAGGTGGTTCCCTAAGGCTTTGATCTTTGGCCTAGGGAAAAGTGTCCAAAAGAATTTAATTTTTCTCCTAAAGTGACTTTATAATTTTTATAAAGTCAGTTCTAATTTAAAAGTGACTTTAAGTGATAATGTTACTAAAGTCTAATTTTAAAGTGACTTTAATAAAGTCACTGTAAAATTAGAAAGGAAAAGTGACTTTGGAAATAAATGACTAAGTGGGTCTTTATTAAAGTGGGGTGAATTAAAAAATAGAAAGTGAGATTTAAATGAGCATTTAATCTCAGCCCTAGATCTCAATCTATTTCAGCCATTGGATTTAGGCGTTCCCCAAAAGTCACTTAGGGTTAGATTAAAGGAGGAAAAGGAAGAAAAGGTCATTAATTCTTTCATGAGCAGATTGAGAGAAGGAGAGCAAGAGAGCAAGGGAGATTTCTGGACAGGGAGGAGAAGGAGACAGTAGCTTGGCACACATTCCAAGGCAGCACTTTAGAAAATCTGTATAGCTGAGTTAGCACACAACAAAAGGCAGTATTTGGGCATGGTTTTCAAGGAGGTCGTACAACAGATTTTGAGGAGGTCGCACAACAGTTTTCAAGGAGGCCGTACAAAAGTTTTTTTTTGTGTGGAGGTCGTACAACAAATTTAGAGGAGGCCGTACAACAGTTTTTAAGGAGGCCGTACAACTATTTTGTGAAGGCCGTACAATAGATTTGGAGGAGGCCGTACAGTAGTATTGATGTTCTGTTTTGCTGGTTGCAAGTTTTCCAGTTGGCTGTGAGGCATGGAAAACAAGATAAGTTGTAAAAGTTTGCTTGCTGTTTTTTTTGCTGAATATTTCTCACTATAAAAGCATTTTCAGAAATAAGAAGGAGCTCTCGAACTAGTTTTCCCCAAGAGTTGTAGGGGTTTTTCCAGGGTCACTTTGACAAAAAATCACTGTGTTTAAATGTGTTCAATGGCTATTTATACCTACTGATTTTTTTATTTCTGTATTTTCCAGCATTTTGTAAAATTTCCAGAATTTTTGTTTTCAGCAAAATTTATTTTTCAGTTGGTGAATGTATGGATATGGGAAAGGGAATTGAACTATTTTGGAGAAATAAGGTGAAACTGAAAACCGGGGTGGGAAATGAGAAATTTTTACATGGTATCAGAGCTTGAGTGTTGAAGTGCAGTTTGGGACAGCAAGGAGGAAAATGACAGCCTGCTGATTTTTCACATAGAAAATTCCAGCAAAATAAATTTTCACAAACAATAGTTTTATCTTTACTACGGTAGTGCTATTTTTCAGTTTTAGGACAGCAGGATGTCATTGGGATTGAGGTTGGAGGATAGGTTGGATGGGCATAGCAATTACAGCATTTGGAAGGAGAGAATGCAGAGTATCTTTGAGAAGGCAAAACTCTGGGACATCATGGTGCGTACCACACAGAACCATGTTGTTGTACCTACTGATGCTACTCAATTGGTTGATTATAATAAAAATAACAACAAGGGTAAGAGACTAAATCTAGACGGAGTCAAAGACCATTGCATTCCTCATGTGAGAGGAAAGAGAAATGCCCATGAGATGTGGACAACATTGTCCAATCTCTACCAGAGTACCAATGAGAATCGGAAAATGGTCCTGAAGGAGAAGCTAAAGACCATTAAGATGGGTAATGATAGTGCAGTTGGATATCTCACAAAGATTACTAATGTGAGAGATGAGTTGGTAGTAGTTGGAGAGGTCATTCCGCCCACTGAGTTGGTGCGGATTACAGTGAATGGCCTCCCCCGTTCATGGATGAACTTTGCTGATGGGGTTTGTGCACGTGAGACCCTTCGCACATGGGAGAGGTTTTGGGATGATTGCATTCAGACGGAGATCAGGAAAGGTCGGCTTGGGGCAGCCAAGCTAGTTGAGCAGGATGAGGATGTAGCACTGTTGGCAGGAGGCAAGAAAGGCAAAGGGAAGAAGCAGGCTTCCACAAGCAATGGTGGGGGCAAAGGCAAAGGTAAAGGTAAACAAGGTAACACACAGAAGGACTATTCCAAGGTGAAGTGTTGGAATTGCTAAAAGATGGGACACTATGCAGTTGTGTGTCCAGAGAAGAAGAAGAAGAAGGGGAAGAACCAGAGTGTGGCGGCTTCAGCAGAGGTTGAGGACTTTGTAGATCATTTTGACTGGGAGTTTGGGTACACTGCGTGTGAGTCCTTTAGTGCAGGATCGCCTGCCACATAGGTTCAGAGGGAGCATGGTTTTCCATCGATTAGCGGAGCATCTTCGGGTATCTGGTATGTGGATAGTCGGGCTTCACGTCACATGACAGGTGTCCGTGAGTACTTCTCAGAGCTTTCAGAGAGTTGCACTGATATGGAGGTAGTACTCGGTGACGACAAAGTTGTTAGAGCAGTCGGTGTGGGGATACTGACATTTCAGTGGGAGTGCAAACCTCCCTTGAAGGTGTCAGATGTTCTCTATGTGCCAGGGATGAGGAAGAACCTCATATCCGTCTCATCTTTGGAGGACAGAGGATATGAGGTACTATTCAGGGGAGGACAGGTGTTGATGTATTGTAGGGGCAGTCCAGCTGATTCAGCTAGAGTGATAGGTGTACGCCATGTAAAGGTGTACAAGTTTTCATTCCAGCCCCTTTTGGCATTGTGCAGTAGTACCGATAGCAGAGCTAGCAGTTCTGAGCTGTGTGAGATTTGGCACCGCAAGATGGGGCATATGTATCATGAAGCCTTGAGGACCTTATGGGAGATTACTACAGGTGTGCTAGATTTCAGTACTGATCACTTTGATACTTGCAGAGGATGTGCGATGGGCAAGTTTGCCAAATCCCCTTTTCCTAGTAGTGACAGCAGAGTGACTAGGATACTTGATTTGATTCATTCCGATGTGGGTAGTCGGATGTCTCATGTTTCCTTGAGTGGATATGAGTACTATGTTTTATTCATTGATGATCACTCCAGGAGGACCTAGATTTATTTCTTGAAGACCAAGAGTGAGGTCTTCAAGCGGTTTTCAGGAGTTTAGAGCTCTTGTGGAGACACAGACAGGTCGGAAGATCAAGTCCCTGAGGTCGGACAATGGGGGAGAGTACACCCTTGGAGAGTTTGTTGACTATTGTGCGGAGGCAAGCATCAGGAGGGAATTCGCTGTTCCTTACAACGCTTAGCAGAACGGGGTTGTGGAGAGGAAGAACAGATCCCTCGTAGGGGCTGCGAAAGCCATGTTACATGATCAGGGGTTGCCATTGTTCTTGTGAGTAGAGGCCTGCAACACAACTGTTTATTTGCAGAACATGAGTCCGCATCGTGCCTTGGGGCACATGACCCTGGAGGAGGCTTTTTCTGGGAAGAAGCCTAATATTGGTCATCTTCATACCTTTGGGTGCATTACATACTCCTACATACCCAAGGAGAAGAGGACCAAACTAGAGCCCACCGCAGAGAAGGGTATCTTCGTGGGCTATAGTGAGACCTCAAAGGCCTTTCGGATTTACATTCCTACATAGAGGAAAGTTGTTGTCAGGCGGGATGTGAAATTTGAGGAAGACAGGGCCTTTAGGAGGTCACGGGAGTTAGAGTATCTAGATTAGCTAGACCCTCAGCAGCAGTTGAGTCAGTCACAGGGATCTAGTGGGTAGGGATCAGGAGGATCTGGAGGTACATCTATGACAATGCCAGGTCCGTAGTGAGCAGTGGCTCGACGAGCCAGAGGGGTGGAGCTCCGGGCAGCATGCAGAGTAGTCTACAGAACAGTTCACTAGGGAGTCCACTGATGGATAGTTCACACGGTACCTCAGTTTCTATAGGTTCAGGTGCAGGCAAGAGGACAACAGATAGGTAGTCAGGAGTTCAGGCTACTAACGGTGATGAGGAGGAGGAGTTTCATTCTCCAATGGGAGAAGCATGCTCAAGGAAGAGGAAGCCCAAGTGGCTTCAGGACACCTTGAGAGATGCCACATCTATTGCTGAGCCTACGAAGCCAGTCAGAGAGACTAGACCACTTGAGAGGCTTTGTAGCTATATGTCAATGGCTACCAACATCCTTGACTCTGAGCCTTCTAGCTATGAGGAGGTAGCTAGCCAGCAGGTCTAGAGAGAGGCCATGCAGGAGGAGTATTCTTCTATCATGAAGAATGATGTTTGGGAGGTGGTGTCGAGGCCTGAGGGCAAATCCGTGGTTACTTCCAGATGACTTTACAAGCTAAAGCATGCTGTAGATGGCAACATTGAGAAATTCAAAGCGAGGTTTGTGGCTAGAGGGTTCTCCTGGGTAGAGGGAGTTGATTATGAGGACACCTTCACTCCCGTGGCTCGATATACTTCAATCCGCTCCATTATACTAATAGCAGCAGAGATGGGTTGGAAGATCCACTAGATGGATGTGAAGACTGCATTTCTCAATGGCTTCATACAGGAGGAGGTGTACATTGAGCAGCCACAGGGCTTTGAGGTGCATGGGAAGGAGTCCCATGTGTGCAGACTCAAGAAGGCCCTTTATGGCTTGAAGCAAGCTCCTAGAGCTTGGTACTCCAGGATAGATACATACTTGCAGGGGATGGGTTTCAAAAAGAGTGAGGCAGATCCAAACCTTTACTATATTGTGATAGGTGAGGAGCCTCTCATTCTGGTGTTGTATGTGGATGACTTGATCATTACAGGTGCAAAGAGACTCATATAGCACTGCAAGAGAGATCTTGCGGCGGAGTTTGAGATGAAGGACATTGGCTTGATGCATTACTTTTTGGGTTTGGAGGTGTGGCAGGAGGAGGGGAATTTCTTCCTGGGGAAGGGGAAGTATATTGTGGACATCCTTGGCAAATTCCACATGAAGGATTGTAAACCCATGTCGACACCGATGATCACCAACTGGAAGAAGCTTCATGCTTCGGATTCTGAGCTGGTGGATCCCACATTGTACAGGTAGCTGATTGGTTCCTTGATGTATTTGGTCAACACTAGACTAGATATTTGTTTTGCAGTCAACACAATGAGTCAGTTTATGTGTGAGCCTAGGAAGGTTCACTAGGTGGCTGTAAAACACATTTTGCGGTACTTGCAGGGGAAAGTGGATTATGGTTTGGACTACATGCAAGGGGATGGAGTGAGATTGGCAGGTTATACTGATTCTGATTGGGCAGGTTGTGCTTCTGATAGGAAGAGCACTTCAGGGTGCTGTTTTGGGTTGGGTTCAGCAGTAGTGTCATGGTTCAGCGGGAAGCAGCAGTCAGTAGCATTGAGTTCAGTGGAACAGAGTATATGGCAGCCAGTCTAGCTAGTTGTGAGGGCATCTGGCTTCGCAAGATGTTGTTTGGCTTATTTGGTCAGCCGTTGAGACCTTCAGTGGTTTACTGTGATAATCAGAGTTGCATTAAACTCACGGAGAATCCAGTATTTCATGACAGGTCAAAGCATATCGGGATCAAATATCATTTCATCAGAGACTATGTTCAGAGGGGAGCTGTGAAACTTGAGTACATTCCCACTGATGAGAAGGTTGCAGATATTCTTACCAAAGTATTACCATGGGGCAAGCATGTCTACTTCAGAGAGAAGATGGGTGTGGTGAGGAACACCTTCCTCGGTAAGAGGGAGTGTTGAAATTTGGTACCAGAGGACAGGTGGTTCCCTAACGCTTTGATCTTTGGCCTAGGGAAAAGTGTCCAAAAAAATTTAATTTTTCTCCTAAAGTGACTTTATAATTTTTATAAAGTCAAATCTAATTTAAAAGTGACTTTAAGTGATAAAGTTACTAAAGTCTAATTTTAAAGTGACTTTAATAAAGTCAATGTAAAATTAGAAATGAAAAGTGACTTTGGAAATAAATGATTAAGTGGGTCCTTATTAAAGTGAGGTGAATTAAAAAATAGAAAGTGAGATTTAAATGAGCATTTAATCTCAGCCCTAGATCTCAATCTATTTCAGCCATTGGATTTAGGGGTTCCCCAAAAGTCACTTAGGGTTAGATTAAAGGAGGAAAAGGTCATTAATTCTTTCATGAGCAGATTGAGAGAAGGAGAGCAAGAGAGCAAGGGAGATTTCTGGACAGGGAGGAGAAGGAGACAGTAGCTTGGCACACATTCCAAGGCAGCACTTTAGCAAATCTGTACAGCTAAGTTAGCACACAGCAAAAGGCAGTATTTGGGCACGGTTTTCAAGGAGGCCATACAACAGATTTTGAGGAGGTCGTACAACAGTTTTCGAGGAGGTCGTACAATAGTTTTTTGTGGAGGCCGTATAGCAAATTTAGAGGAGGCCATACAACAGTTTTCAAGGAGGCCGTACAGCTATTTTGTGGAGGTTGTACAGCAGATTTGGAGGAGGCCATACAATAGTATTGCTATTTTGTTTTGCTGGTTGCAAGTTTTCCAGTTGGCGGTGATGCACGAAAAACAAGATAATTTGTAAAAGTTTGCTTGCTGATTTTTTTGCTGAATATTTCTCACTGTAAAAACATTTTCAAAAATAAGAAGGAGCTCTTGAACTAGTTTTCCCCAAGAGTTGTAGGGGGTTTTTCCAGGGTCACTTTGACCAAAAATCATTGTGTTTAAATGTGTTTAATGGCTGTTTGTACTTGCTGATTTTTTTATTTTTGCATTTTCCAGCATTCTGTAAAATTTCCAAAATTTGTGTTTTCAGAAAAAAATATTTTTCAATTGTTGAATGTATGGATATGGGAAAGGGCATTTAACTATTTTGGAGAAATAAGGTGAAACTGAAAACCGGGGTGGGAAATGAGAAATTTTTACAATAATCTATAGTAAAACATCATGTGATAATATTATACAAACACCACAAGTGAAACATCATGACGTGGTTCCCTTTTTCTTTGCCTTGATTTTCCTTTAATTTTTGAATATCTGAAGGGAGCTTTGTGGGCAT
Source organism: Pinus taeda (assembly GCA_000404065.3). Classification (NCBI taxonomy): domain Eukaryota; kingdom Viridiplantae; phylum Streptophyta; class Pinopsida; order Pinales; family Pinaceae; genus Pinus; species Pinus taeda. The sequence goes on along the minus strand of APFE030964304.1, from coordinate 10,621 downwards.
AACTGGCCAATTTTGGCCATGTTTGAGCAGGTCATTTGTGAGCTCTCTTAAATCGAGGAGATTTAATGAAGCTAAGAATGGGATCTGTGCGTTACCTTCCATCGTAAAATGATTCTGGAACACTATATGCATTGTAGTCCTCTGTGGGGATGTCATGAGAGGATTATCTTGATGGGTCTCTTGGGAACTATCCATAGGAGAGTTTGTATGCTGCTAAAGGGGGTAGCGTGTGGGGATCCTTTAGGAGTGGTGAAGGGCATACTTTCCTCAGGGGGACTTCCAAGAAAGTTTTCACCGATAAAGTAAGATCCAATAATGGTGATTCAGTGACGTCCTCTCCACCTAAATGGTGGGAGTCCTAGTACACTTTCCGACAATCGGGGGAGGTTTAAAAAATTGCCTAGATTGACATGGAGTCATGTGGTCCCCTATGGTGTCGATTTAGATTATGTTCTACTTTATGTTTTGTGAGGGAAGGAGATAGATATAAATACAATTGGATCACATACATAAATTAAAGTGAAAATATAAATGCTTTATTTTTCTTTAATTAAACTCTATGACCAAGCAAACCAAAAAAGGGTTTTTATTTTTTGTGTATGATAAAGATTCCTATGAAGGCCTAATCATCTTGTACATTCTCAAAGGAACTAGGCCTTATGGAGTTAACCTCTAATGGGACCTGGGGCAACATCTTGAAAGAACTTGTGACACCTTCCAACGACCAAGGAGTCAACCAAGGTAATGGTAATGAGGCTCAAGTGGTTCCTGCACCATCACCTATATGGAAAGGATGCCCTAGATTTGGTCACCAAGTACCCTCTTCCCATGTGATTTGATTCTCTAGCTTCTTGATAATCAATTACCAGTACCGAGTACTAGATGGGTTAGGTAGCCCCAAAGAGTACCACATGTACTGGGCCTGAGCTGAACACCCTTTGAATCAGGTCTCTTCCATGCTCGGGTTTTCTTTCTCATGGGATGGTTGAAGGATTTTTAAGCTCCCTAGAAAGTCAACAACTGTGTTTCAATGGTGAAGCATGACCATGGTAGCTTATGGGATGCCTACCCCAAATGGTCCTAAGCTGAACTATAAATGATTTGGTGGCCCCTATGTAGAAATTTAATTTTTTCAAGTTATGGGTGTTTTTAAAGAGGCTTAATTCACTTATGGAGTGACTTTGTAAGACAAAATAGACTAAGTAACCAAATATCCAAAAGATGGATCATCTTTGAGTAAAAAGATTATGGAGGCTTAGTGTGTGATGCATGTGAGCATCCAAAGTGTGCTAAGATTTGGATATGCTATGATCCTTTTCATTGCTATTCTAATTACACTAAGTGTTGTTTGTTCCTTGCATGGGAAAAATAAATTTCTTTGTGGATTATGGGCCACTTATGTGTTTCCTATTAAACTATGTGGAGTTTAATATGGGAGATTGAAATTCAAATATTTTCAAGAATGTTTTCATATGCAATTTTAGGTTTGTGTAGGAGACATAAGGGAAGCAGGGATTATTCACTTTCTCTAGTAACATTTGCTCCTAGTCCCAAAAAAATACTTTGGTTAGAAATAAGATTCATGGATAATGGGCCACTTAATTTATTCACTAATTAAAGTAATGTGATTTGTAGAAAATTAAGCGAAATAGTTTGAAAACATATGTGGATTATGGCCACTTAATTTCCTCCCTTATTAAGCTATGTGGGTATTTGTTGCAAATAAATAGATCAATAAAATATCTAATTGCTTGATGAATTAGGGTTCACTCAAGAAACCAGAGGTACTGAACAGAAAACATAGAATGCGAAGGTGAAGTCAATTCACTATAGGTTGCTAATCACCTAAGAAAACTAAAAAATACAAGGCCCTTTTGTTTCTTTTCTATTTGTTGCATGTGTTTGGTAGAAATAAACATGCACTTCCAGGTTCTTCTAGAAACAGACATGCACATTAGGTTTGTCAGAGAAAAAAGCACAAGGATGAGAAAATTTTGAAAAAAAATTCACTTCCACAGGCTCATAACAGAACTTGGGGGACTGTAAAAAATCCAGGGAGGTGAGGAGGACCTTGTAGGATGTTTGTGCAGAGTGGAGGTCCTGCAAACAATATCTAGATTAATGAAAAGAGATATGTATGGTCTCCATTCTTGTTGTAGTGTTTTAGGAGCACAAGTGTACCAGAAAACGTCCCCTTAGCAGTGGATTATTACCTGCAAAGGATCACAGTCAGAATTAGTGTTGTTAGTGGACAGACTTAAATAAGCACAGCATTGTAAATAGTGGAAACAATGCATACATAAACATAAACTTAAACAAAGAGGTGCATGAACAAAATAATTCTCTAATGAAGAAAACACATCAATAATATGTGAAAATATCCCTTTATTGTTTTTTGGTGGTAGAGGTTGAATACAATTAGAATCATAGACACTTAAAGAGAATTCTTTGAGCTAGGGAGCTCAAAAATTATCAGCAAGGGGGTTTCCTTTCCTTAATCTCTTTGCAAGTTTCTCCTCTCTCTCAAAGAAGTGTGAAGACTCTCCAAAGGGTGGATTCTTATGCACTCACTATGATGTCGGGTTGATAGAAGAAATTTGGCCAACATGTTAGTGCTCTTTACTTCCTTGGTTTCAACAAGGTAATGGTGGTTTGCTCAAATAGCAATTTGGCCAGCATAATAATACCTATTCTTTTTGGCTCTCCCACGACCTATTTTTATAGAGGTTTTTGAATTCCTCTTTCCTCTCTTGGTACATGTATGATAAAGACACATGAGTATGACAATTGGATTCCATTGAGGGTTGCACTTCTCCAAGGAGACTTGAATTCAACTGTAATAACTCAATCCCATATCAGGAAATAGGATCCAAGTGTGGAGAGTGGTCCTGGACTATTGAGTCACCTTTTTAGCAACTGAGCGACTTTTTGACAATATGTCATGCGTGTGTGTTTATCAAAGAAATATACACGAGTCCTTAATTTATTTTCTTTATAAACTTTGAACCTGAGGGGAACCCTTGATTTTTGAATCTTCATAATGTATTAGGCTAGAAAAATGTCCACCTGTGCACTCTATTGGACACTTTTAATGTCTTATGGATTGTACTAATAGGTGTATGATTCTTCAGTGTTAACAACGAAGTTCCTTAAAGTGGATGCAGATAGAGTCCCGAAAGGCATTTTCTCTTTTTTCATAATTTGGGTAGATGTAGACCTCAATAAAGGTCTACCTAATACAATTATTTTGATTCCCAACAATCTATAGTGGTCTCAACCTCTTGATTATGAGAATACGACTTTTCATTCTTGTATATGTTTACCAACTAATCATCTTCAAAATGTGTGTCCTCAAGCAAAAACATACCCTAAAAGAAAAAGGTGACAAGCTCTTAAGCCAAAAGGCTAGTAATTTTCAGAATCCCAGGAAGTCGGAGCAGAGGAAGCAGAAATCCCAGAAAATACCTCAAACAATATTGTCCAGAAATCTCAAGAATCCATGCAGAAGAGCGATGTCGAACATAATTCCTCAATAGTTCCAGTGCCTTACATTCTGTACTAGCATATTGAGAAAATCTCATCTAAAAAATAATTTAGTGGTACCAAAAGAATTAATGCATCAGAAAGTTCTGATTATGATAAAGAAAACCCTGTAAATGTAAAAGAAACTCAAATTACTATTATATCTTTCACTCCCAACTCTAGTGGTTGGTGGAATGTGGAAAAAAAAGGTAGAAAAGAGTATTTTTTTGTTAACTCTTTGATTAGTTGTTATTGATCTTCGATACCAAGATCTATTGTTTAATGCATATGCATTCTAGCATCTATAATATGTAATTTTGTTCATTATGAATAAAATTGTGTTTTTTCCTTGGGGAAAATATATGTATCAGGGAAGTGATGATTATAGGTAAGGTCCAAAGGATTTAGGACCTTACTTTTTGAGGTGTATATGATATTTCTCTAGTAACCCTGGACTCTTTACACGAAAATAAAAACCAAAAGATTTAAGAAAGGAAACACCTAGTAGTTGGCAAAATCACAATAATGTTGTGATTATGAAAAAATTTATGCGCTTACTCTCAAACTTGATCCCATGGATTTATTATAGAAAAAAACCTTCATATAATTAGGTGTTGAAAATAATAGATATGACTAGTTAAAAAAATCTTTTTGTTAATTTTTGTCTTTCATTTTCCTTTTTTCTTTTTTCTTTTTTTTATTTTCCTCTTTTTTGTTTCAGAATCTAGTAGCCAGTTTCCCAATTTTGTAGTGAGAACCTATCATATTTTACCTCTAATGAGGTTTTCACAATAAGAAGGATCCATTTTCCTTGTGGCTTTCCTAGGAATTGGTTTTCCAATGCTTCAAATGCCACTAGGTGTTGGAGGTGCTTAAGACTAGGTTTTCACTACCATATTTTTTTCCTTCTTTCGTTCTTCTTTTTCCCTTTTTTTTCTAGACTAGGGCTGAAAGCTATAGAGCCATAGGTGAGGGTGGATTGAACAACCTTTCTATGACTTCCAAATCAAATTTCCTCTTCAACTCTTCAACAAATTCTTCATTAAATATGGGCTTACAATACAATTTCCATCGATGTCCATTGTGAATCAATGGAGTTCATGCATCACCAATCATACCAAGCCTTACTGATCAATTTTCAAACATAGTCTAGCTCTCATAAGGTCCTCTCCATTGTATATAAAATTTTAATTTAAAATAATTATTGCCCGATTCAAATAAAAGGGCCCTATCTCCTTGTTTAAATCGTTTCTTTTTTATGAACTTGTCATGCCATTTTCCTATTGTTGTTAAATGATAGTCATTTGTTGGATGGATTCCTTGCACATATCATAATGCTCATTCAACTGGTCCAACCAATTATTTTGAGACTTGAATAGGTCCATCCCAATTTTCAAGGAAATCCTTAATGTTTTCACTTCAAATTCAATGGGAAGGACAACTTGCTTATCATACACTAGCTCATATGGAATGAAAGTGGTGGCATTCTTGCAAGTGACTCTGTAGGATAGCAAGGCCTTTGTAATTTTCTTAGCCCCAATATTTATGATGATGCTGGATTGTCTTTGTTAAAATAACTTCAAACACTTTGTTATTGATTTTCACCTGTTCATTTGCATGCAGATGTTATGGAGTGGATATTCAGTATTTTTTCTTGCATTTTCAATTAATTGATTAGACTAGTTTGGAGGTTAATTCAGTTCCTTAATCAGTAATGATCTCTCAAGGCATGTTGAATCAAACAAATACTTCTTCATAGAAAAATTCTTCCACTACTTATTCTATCACTTTTAGTAGGGCCTTAGCCTCAACCCACTTACTTAATCATTTCATAGTAAAATGCATGTTTAATGTCACCCATATATTTCATTCTAACATGACTTCAATATGTCATCAATTGTATCTTCTCGAACATATCATCAATGTGTTGGTTACTTCTACTTCTGAATAAGCACCCTTGTATCCAAGAATACATAGCATTATTTTTTATTCCCTTTTCTTGATCCCTAGTCAACAAATTCTATGGAAGTCTTCCCGTATCCAAGTAATTAGTGATAAATATAAACCAAGGTGCATTATTAGATAATGCACAAAATGGTTCGCCAAGGAAATCATTTTCTATGGGAATAGACTCATTATCATGATGAAGTCGAGAGAAAAAATCAATGAAAACATTCTCCTTCCCCAGTTTATCAATGATTGTAATATCTAATTCATGTAGGAGGAGAATCCATCTGGTAACTCTACCATGTTTAATTGGTTTATTCATAATATAAGGGACGGTCGAGTCATTAGTGCGTACAAAAACAAGGTATCAAATAATATAATGACAAAATTTATTTAAGGCATGGACCATAGTGAGAATATCCTTTTTGCTTACTATATAATTTAGTTTGGTTGGGGTTAAAGTTTTACTGATATAATTAATATCATAAGGCTTTTGTTCTTCCTTTTGACCCAACACAACACCAATGGTTGTATTTGAGGCATCAATGTGTATATGGAAAGGTAAGGACCAATTAGGGCCCCAAATACTAGGGGAAAAATATTTCTTCTCTAATAACATTAAATGTTGATTGGCGCTAATTGTCCCATTAAAAATCAACAGTTCTTGTCAAGAGGTGAAACAATGGAGAAGCCACATTTATAAAAGTTTTTATAAATCTTCGAAATATGATGCATATCCCAAGAAGTTGTGGACATCCTTTTGGGAAGATGGAGAAAATAATTTAAGGGTTACCTCTATTTTAGCAAGATCCACATTAGTCCCTTTAAATCAAATATGGTTTCTAATACAGTTCCCTTTGTAAAAAGAATTTTAATTTTTTCATTATTGAGACAAAAGTTAGTTTCTTGGTATCCAATCAGTGCCTTATGAAGATTATTTAAATATTACTCAAAGGTTTCCCCATACACTATTAAATCATCAATATATACCTCAATGCAATCATTTGTTAAATTAGAAAAGATTCTAAGAACAACTCATTGAAATGTTGTTTGATTGTTTCACAAACAAAATGGGAGTACCCTGTAAGAAAAAGCCCCCTTTTATAAATTAAGGGTTGTTTTCTCCTGATGATCAATGATGTCTTCAATTTGGTTATAACCCCTCAAAACATCAAGGAAGGACAAAATTTTCAATATTTCTAAGGTGTCGATGACCTTATCAATATAGGGAAGATGGAATAGTCTTTTCAGTTAGATTTATTCAATTCCTCATAATTGACACATCCTCATTGTGTTCTTTAAAATTGGGACTTGATCAATAGTCAAAAGAGGTTGAGAAAATTATTCGTCAGTATCTTCAAACCATAAAGGAATTTTTGTGTCTAAGAAATGTTTAGCCAAAGGATAAAGAGTAACTCTTTTAGTACAATTTCCATGGGAGATGGTCATGCCCCCAGACTTACAATTTATGTAAACATCTTTTGTGGCTAAATTAGGCCTCCCAAGAATCAATGGGTAGCCTCTAGTGCTTGTGTTAGGTTGGAGGATCATGAAATCAACTAGGTATTCCCATAAATCTATGGAAACAACAACATCTAATAATACTCCCTTTGGTTTTATGGTGGATCTATCGACCATTTGAAGAAAAGTTGCCGTACACTGAAGTTTGGGTAGATATTGTTTTCCCATGGTTTCCTTGGTCATAACATTAATATCTACCCCTAAATATATTAAGGTGTTATATATATGGGTATTATTTATATACGGTAATGTTAGGAGTTCCCACAACACCAAATTTTGTTGTGAAATATTGACCCAACATGAAATCAACTAGTTTCTCAATTATTTGCACTATCTTGGGATCTATTTTCTTCCTTCCTCTCTCTTTCAAACAATTTTTTTGGACAACCTTTGCATAGATGGGAACATCCTTTGAAGACGAATAAAGCCTTGAAGTGTTGGATATGTGCTAAACCACATACGGTGAAGAATTGCCCTTCAAGATCGAAAGTGGTTGTGATTGCACAATCTAACGTGAAGAATGAAGAAGCTTTTGTGGGGATGATGTAGATACTTGGTGTTGCTACTGCTATGGAGGTGATCCCTCGGAGGGATCCTGAGAGGAATAAATTGGAGTATGTTCAGATGAAGGTTGAGGGTGCTGATATACTCACTATGGTGGATAGTGGGGCCTATCACAACTTCATGGGAGAAGATACTGCGAGAAGAATTAGGTTGAAATTTGTACCAGTGAAGGCACAAATGAAGACAGTCAATTCTCCTCCTAATTGTGTTCTTGGTGTAGCTGAAAAAGTGGACACAAAACTAGGTTAGTGGATAGGAAAGTTGACTTCACTATAGTGCGGATTGATGACTATGAAGTTGTGCTGGGAATGGAATTCTTGAAACAATTTGATGCTATGGTTGTTCCACATTTGCAGAGGCTATACATTTACGATGGAAGGGAGGATGTACCCATTGGTATACTAACCATTGGAGTGACAAAGCCTGATTGTAAGTTGGCAGTGATGCAAATGGAGGATGAGAAGCGAATGGAAGATATGAGTAAGCGGATGTCTATGGTTGAGACAAAGCTTCCCAAGTAGTCATTGTCATCAGGACACTTTCAAATAGTATCTTGGATTTGTCAAGAAAGCTAGAAGTGGTTGAGGATGATGATGATGATGAGGAGGCTTATGTGAGGCCAAATGTCTGGGAGGAGGATCGGGTCACTTATCTACAGAGGATGGAGATAGAAAATCCTGACAGATGGATTGAGTTGATTAGTAAGGGTGAGCCTTCAAGCTCTACTCCCTCCACATCTTCTTAGATGACAAAGAAGATGGGGCTCATTGTTAGCTGCTCATGGCAGTGAGTCCTTAAAGCAGGTTGAGTAGGTATGATAGATGGTGCAGGGATGGCTTGGCATCAAGCATCATGACATGTTGCAGATGAGATGGAGTTTCCATGGACCTGAGCATGAGTGAGATTCTTGGTGAGTCCAAGATGTGGCAGAACCTGAGATAGACTAGTGAAGGTATAAGGATGTTCACTCTCATGGCTTGAGCGTGACAGTTGGATTAGCTACCCAACTAGTTCAAACATGGGGTCCGGAAGTGCACAGAGAGATGTTGAAATTAGGCAGGTAGGAAGGATGATAGTTCACAGGATGGGATGACACATGATGGAGATGGTAGTTCTACATATGTTGCAGGGATGTTTGCAGTATGTGGAGGAGTTGACATCATGGACCAAGGATGAGACAGATATTGATGATCTTGGTGGATGGCTACCAGGATGGTATATTGTCAAGGACAACAACGACTTCAGGTGGAGGAGGATGTTAGGACCTGCGGTTTCGCCCGAGGTGCGACCGTGTTCGGCAGTGAATGAGCAGTTGGAGAAATGTGAAGAACAGCTCTACGACGGATGTGCGATGGAGTCATACGAGCACAAGAAGGTTGTGCAAGGTGTTTTTATAGGCGTGGGAGCATGGATAATTTCCCACAGGCTAACCCATACTTGGAGCAAGGCCGACACGAGTTTTAGAGGCATTTGCGATGAGTAGGGGCATGTCATAGTGTGGAGGACGAGTCGGCCGGGTAGCTTAACTCGCCCTGCCACTCGTATAAGTAAACATTGCATGGAGATCATTTGATCATCACATCTTTGACATTTGAATAAGAAGTAAGGTGCAATCACAAGAGATACAAAGTGCGAGTTGGGAGTATAGCTCTATGCACCCAAGCTGGGGTGAAGTCGCACAGTGATCACACAAAGGTATCGGGTGAAAGGCGTTGGGCGAGGAGCACCCGCCAGTCAAAGAGAAGGCGTGCACGGGTAAGGTGTGGGTGCTCGGTTGTGCAAAGCGTGCATGGGTGAAGGTGTGGGTGCCCGGTTGTGCGAAGGTGCATGGGTGAAGGCTTGAATGCCTGGTTTGTGCGATTGTACGGTTGGGTGGTTGTGCACAGGTTCTTGGGTAGCTCAGGTGAGCACCCGCCCGTTGTGCAGAGGCAAACGCAGAAGTGTGCACAGTGGAATGAAGTGAAGCCGATTGTGCGAAGGGGGTGTCATGGTGACCTGGTGGAGTCACCCGCCCGTCGGACACGAAGACAAGGTTTGGTTGTGAAGCGCAGAAGGCAGATCATGTGAGGGCACGCCCAACTGCCTTGGGCAAGGAAATCTTGGCTGTCACATGGTGGTGTGACAAGGTTGTAAAATTGGCTAAGTATGAAACTTGGTGTTTCCAAGTATACTTGTAAAGCTTTGTAATATTGGAAGACTGTATAATATATTATTCGGGCAGACTCATTATTCAGGGAGTTGCCCCTCCCTTTATATTGTGCAATTGTGTTCTTCATTTATAATTGCTGATGTTAATGAATGTGTATGGGTGTTCATTGGTATAAAGGAAACATTAATAATACTTAGTTTTGAAACACAAACTAAGTAAGATATGTGGTTAGGCGTAGTCCACGAACATAAGTATTAGTGAAAAGAAAGTGTTTGGTGGTGCCGCACCTCACCAAGCGCGGTTGAAAGACTACCACCAGCTTGGGGGCATGATAGTGGAGGTGGGGAAGGAGGAGGGACACAGAGGAAGTGAGGGAGTGATTATTGGGGGGATGAAGAGAGGGAGGAGGAGAGAGATGGAGGGATATAGGTAGGGGAAGAGAGATGGAGGGAGGTAGGTAGGGGAAGAGAGGAGAGTGAGAGAAGGATATAGAGAGGGGGAAAGGAGGGGGGAGGAAGAGGAAGGGAGAGGAAGATAGAGAGTGAGTAATGTGGGAGGGAGAAGGATAGAGGAGGGAGGTCGGGTGGTGGGGGGAGAGGGAGAGAGAGGGGGGAGGCATTGAAGGAGGAGGGATAAAGAGGAAGAGAGGGAACGCGTGCAGAGAGGGAGGGGGAGAGAGACAGAGGGAGGGAGGCAAGGGGAGAGGGGAGAGAGAGAGGAGGGAGGCCGAGGGGATAGAGAGAGAGGGAGAGAGAGGGGGCTGGCAGCGGCGAAGGAGGAGGGATAGAGAGGAAGAGACAGAGGGGGTGGGAAGTGACAAGAAGGGAGGGAGAGAGTGTGAGAGAGGAGAGAGAGGAGGAGAGAGATGGAGGATGGGAGAGAGAGGAGAGGAGAGACATGGAGGGAGGAATGAAGGGA
>APFE030964296.1:16732-90269 GCA_000404065.3 Pinus taeda | reverse complement strand
TATATAGATATATATATATATCATAGAACTGTGCACAAGCACTTATTATTTTTTTCACGGGAAGAAGAGGGATCTCAACTTATTGAGAGCATAGGAGGTTTCTCCTTCAGAGAAAGTTTTTAGACCTATGATGGTTTGAATGCTAAATTTTTTCCCCTTATCTTACTCTATACAGATAGATAAGAAAGAACAAACATTTATAACAGGACTGAGCATAGGAATGAGAATCGTAAATAGATGCAGGCTTCATGGTTTACTTATAGCATCACGACTAAATAATTGTATTTTCCATCGAAACATCATCGACTCGAAAGAGATAAACTAGATGAAGGAAGAGGGTAACAAATAAGCCAAGAGTTACATGTTACTTTAAATTTCTAGTCACAAAATATTAGCCACATCATCTCTGTTGTAACATTTTTTTTTGGTTTTGGTAAGTTAGTATCAATTAGTTAAAAAATGAAAATATATTTCAAAAAATGTTAAGTTAGGATATGGACAGAAAGAATATTAAATAAAAAATGTTAGGGATATTTTATGAATAAGTCCATATCAAATAAAATGTTAGAATAGATACTCTAAAAAATGAAGGCAAAAATAAAAAATGTCAGGTTAGAAAGAAAAGCAAAAAACAATAAACTATGAAATTTTTGCAAATCCAAATGCCACTACTCTTAGTGAGTTTTATTTTTGCAAATAAAGGTTGTGTGCAGATTGTTTAGATGCCACACCTAGTTCATATAATCCAATTGTATAGCTTAATCATGATTGGATTTGATTTAAATTTTATCTCTTAGGTTCTGCAATCTTCATAGGTGTGTAGATCATCTTCCAGATTCATCGCATTAGGTTATTGTTGCTCGACATTTCGAACCTTCAATGGTGGTTCATCTTCGGGAGAATTTGTGAACACTGGTCTTATTATTCAATTTAATAAATAGATGTAAGAGATGTAAGAGATGCATTGTCGATAGATATTAGGGTTTGTTAAATTTTTAATTCATTATTGAATTTTTGATGTTTAATTGTATATTTTTGTTGTTTTTTAATTATATTTTTAGCTTTTAAAGGTTTTGAAATTTATATGATTAACAAATAGTTTTTTTTTTTGAATTATTAATAATTATGACTAAGATTATTGTTATTTTTATATCGAATTATGATTTATTAGGGCTATATTTGCTCTATTTTATTTTTGTTATTCTAATTATATTTTACTTTAATTGTTTTGCTATATATTTTAATTGTTTTGTTATATATTTTGTTATATTGATTAAGTTTCATTTTAATTGTTTGTTTTGATTATTTCATAGTTTTGAGGATTATATGATTTAAGTTTCTTAAATTGAGGTGTTTTAAAGCTTTTATATTGTTGATTTTATTTTTTTGTCAATAGGTAGCAAATAAAATTGGCTCAACAGTTTAATCTGAGCCAACAGAGAAAATAAGGGATAAAGGTAGATTAGTCATTAAAAGGAAATATTGAGTTGCTAGCCTAAATGCACTTAGATGAATAATTGAAACTATTGGAGCATGCAAGGATTTTATCCTAAGTTGTAACATTGGATAATTTTTACATTCAATGTTGCATTTTGAATTAACTATGGATTCTAATGTACTAATGTATTTTGCAATATCATAACACCAAACTGTCACATCCATCAAAATTGTGACCCTACCATCACTTCCGCCTCACATGTTAAATCCCTTCCACCTTACCTTTCATCCTGCATGCTCCCCGACATCCGATGGTCCACATCCCTCCCCGGCCCTCATTTTCTGTCCGAACTTTATCGGTGGGGGGGGGGGGGGGGGCGGGGGGGCAGAAGTGGGCAGTTTCTGAAAACGCCACCTTAAACCAACTTAGCCTCATTTTAGTCTTTTGAGACTTAAAAGCCCGAAATGACTTACCACCTCAAGCTACTCTCGAATGCAGTTTACCACATCCGATCCACGTCATTTTTTCCATCCAATCAACTATTGCCTATCCGTTGTTCATTCAATTCACCATCTCCCACAAATTTATGTCCCAAAGACCTGTTAATTAATATCGTTGCATAATTAATGCATATTTAACTGTTCATTCAACAGCTTCGCTCCAATTCCTCCATTAAAAGCCCTATTCGCCCATGAAAATGGTTACAAAGTACATTTTTGTAACCAGGTTGATCGCTCATAGTTTTCCTACTTATAGCTCAAAGATGATCTGACACTTAAAGTAGCTATTTTCTCCCATTCAGAAGAAAGACGACATCCAGTCCACTTGTCTCTTTTTCAGTCATACTGTTTTTACTGTAAGCACCCCCTTTCAGACTAATTTTTCTATTTCCATCATTTTCAGTTTGCAAAATCATCTGATAAATGCCTCCTATGGGAAAAGAATTTACAGAAATCCCAAATCCTCTTGTACATGCACAGGTTGACTTCCACCATACCCCCCCTGGTCGACAGGGATTGTAAAATCATTAAGACTTCTTCTCAATTTGATTTATATGAAATTTACTGTTGGATAGAAGACCAATTAATTGATCATACTGATGAAATAGGACTTTGGGACTCCCTCCTTCCCCACTACATTTTCCCTTAGATACACAGAGCACCTGAATGTCAGGAAATGCCATGAATCCTATGATCCCAGCCAAAGAGCAATCATTTCACCCACAGGAGAAATCCTCTATTTAATCAATGCTGATTCCATTAAAAATATGTTGTAGGCCCCTACTATTGCACCAAACCATCCTTTCTCCCATGAAAACCTGATAGAAGTCTATCAGAAATTGGATTTTACTAAAATATCCCAGACTCTTGAACTTTTCCCAGCCATTGATAGTCCTCTGCCTAAAAGAAACCTTCCTTATGACTCATCCATGTTCCCTGATAGAACCAAGCAAATCACCATTATTTTGTCCTATCTGCTTGGATATAATTCTGATTAATATGTTAATGATGCCATCCTAGGTTTCTTATCTATCTTTTCTGTTGATTCCATACCCACTGTTATTTATAATTTAATTTCAGCCAATTCCTAGCTGAGGCCAAAAATTTGTCCAGTTTAACACTAAAGAATCATTCAAGTATGCTTCAGTACTTGTGTACCTTTTCATATATTTTTAGAGAGAAAAATTTCCATTTACCCTACAAAAGCTAGATGAGGAAGGCAACCAACGACCAATGATCTTTTCGACTACAATGGGAATGAAGGAGAAAGAAGAGTTTACCTATAAGTAGTTCATAGAATAGTTTATTCATCCAGCTATCAGCCTTATGAGCAGTACTCTAGTACTAAGAATCAATGATGAGATTGTCAAAGTATTGCAGCTGGTCGACCAAACCGCAACAGGATATTCATATCTTTACAAAAACTACACAGAAATCAGGGTTTATGGTTGTGAGCTTCCACCCTACAAACTTCCCAAGTACCTCCCCATCAGAATCTTTGCACTGGAATATATTTGGCAAAGGTTAAATGAAGATGAATTAAACTTTGTGGCAGCAAAGAAGAAATCTCAATTCAAGCTCAAAGCTCAGGTTGGTCCATTCATTTGCAATACCAGAGCAACAAGAGAAGAAGCAAATAGGTTATTAAAGGAAATGAAGTTTGTTTCAGTTTCACTTGGTATTATGACCCAATGGGAGTGATTTCTAAACTCAGGGTGGAAAACAAGTTTACAACATATCACCACACAACCAACCCAGAAATAGAATAATACAAAAATTAGTTAGAGTGGACAGAGAACACCCTCCAAGAAGCTGAAGAGCAGGTAGTTTCCACTTAAAATGTGCAAACTCCAATTGCACAGGAAAATACAGCTAAAAGAGTAAAGGAAGAACAATCATCCCCTACAACTGAAGCATCAAGCCAGGGCTTTAAGATTGTGCATAGGAAAAAGAGACCTAGGATATTTGTGATTGTTGGTGCAACACATGAGTCTTAGAAAACCACATTTGATGGACTTGGAGAGAATATGCTCTATACACAGTCTGGTGGACAGTCTACCCAATCCCCGAGTCATTCCACTACTTCTCATGAACAATAGGTAATTCAAACCAGTGGAAGCATTCAAAAGGAAAAGGAGGGGGACATCTTTCATGTTTTTAGTGATATAAAAAAGAAGAATGAAGAGTTGAAGTTGAACACCTACACACAGTTCTGGAAACATTCCTCCAGCTCTTAGGCTAGAATTCTTTCATTCTTTGAATCTGAGAAGGGTAAAATGCAGATGGATTTTCTACAGGCTTAGATTCCACAACCTATGACTGTTGCACATTATCATAAGCATAACTCTTTTGAATTTAATGTAAAGGATGTGCATCCAATTGATCAAATTGAGATGCAAAAGAAAACCAGACAGATTATTTCTTCTACTTTAACTCATACTGCTATGAGTTTGTCAAAATTGTAGGTTACCTTAGCAAACAAACAGTCACAGCTCAAGTTGGAGAAAGTCTCCTCATTGGAAAAGGACACAAAGATCAAATCTTTAGAATATCTGGTGCTGAAGATGGGATATGATCCCTCCAACATAAATGTTGCAGAAGAACTTGTGAAGAAGAAAAATGTTGAGCTTTCAACATTAAGGAAACAAATCAAATTGCCACCTTCTGAGGACCCAATGGCTAAAGAGATTGAAGAAACTTAAACTCAGAAGTATGACACGATGAAGCTCATCATGGAACAAAATTTGCAGATAGAATAGATGGAAGAGCAGATGGAGAAATTGGTCAAGGAGAAAGAGGAATTTGAAAGAGCCCAAACTCCAATGGATATAGTACCCCTTGCAGCAATCCCTGTAACCAGGGTTTCTACTTCTACCACAACATCAACTACCGGTGCACCAGAAGGAGTTGAATAGCTTGTTGAAGTTGTTCAGAACCTGTCTATTCAGACAGGAGAAATCAAGGAGTTGCAGAATGAACTCAAGGAGTTACAGCATATGAAAACAGTTGCAGACACTTCACATGCAGTGGAGTTGCAGATAGCAAAAGCTCAGATTGAAACATTGCATAGGGAACTTAAAGAATCTTACATTGGAAACAAATTGGGTTTGGCAAGAGAATTTCTATGAGAAGAGATTACTGAAGCAATTAAGGATATCTGGACCTATATCAAGATAGTGTTTGATAAAAAAGACCTCTTAGAGAAAGCTCAGGAAGCTATTGAAACTATTTCTAAACAACTTGAGGATATGCCAGAAATTGCTTCTGATATAATCAAGTTCCTCAATTCAAAAGATAGCTATGAGCTTGAAGAATTAGGGATAAATGACAGGACATCAACTATTCTGGAAGTAAAGAAGATCATCACCAAGAAGAACCTCATCCTTTAGTTGGAAGAAAAGTGCAACAGTGTGAATACAATAGTTCAATGATTTTTCAGTAGGATTGAACCCTTGACCAACAAGGTTTTCCCTCTATGCTTGTAATTAACGACAAATTAATGCCTATTGAGGATTATGTTCGAAATCTCACATAGGTAGGCACCAATGTAGCTTCAGTGTCAAACATAAGAGGTGCAACAACACCAAGAGTAGTGCTAAATTCACTCAGGGACACCTTCTTCATTTTAGATGAGATTAGGCATATATTTCCAGTAAAACCCACTTTCACAAAGTATACAGAGATGGATGAAATTTACAGAAGGGTAACCAAAATACTTATCCCAAATAGGAAGTGTTGGGAAGTATTAATTGATTTACTAGACTAGAGGATGATCAG
Organism: Pinus taeda; assembly: GCA_000404065.3. NCBI lineage: Eukaryota > Viridiplantae > Streptophyta > Pinopsida > Pinales > Pinaceae > Pinus > Pinus taeda. Next base: position 84,554 of record APFE030964296.1, on the reverse strand, counting down.
AAAACATGCAAACCTTATAGGAACTATCATCACAAGTTCAACAATTTTCAATTTTTTCAGCAACAGTCATCAAACAGCTGAGGACCAAAATAGTGCCAGATCGGATAACAATTTCTATTCCTAATTTTGTAATTATCTATTTTTGTAAAATAGTTTAAGATATTTTCTCAGCTCTTAGATTGTATAAATAACTCTCTTTCATGAGTTATTAAGGGTTGCACCCTTGAAGAAGCATTTCAAGCATTGAATGTACTAGACTTCTTTGAATCATTAATACAAAAGAAATTGGATTCTGAATTCTGATTCACACAGTTTTGTTTTTCTATAAGTTTTTCTAGTTTTATTTCACAGTGTTTTCTTCATGTTCTTATGTTTTACAAAGATAACCAGGTAGGAGTAATTGTATCTCAATTATTCTTATAAGCTTCTGAAGTGATCATCTATAAAGAGAATGAATTATATAAACTGTTTGTTTTATTAATTCCCTCTAAATCATAATATCATCAGCATCTGTTGTAAGCCTAGGCATATTTTGTTAAACCTTCTAAACATAGTTTAAAGGTTTTCTTGCTTATGATTATTTAATCTTCAATTTGAATATTGTGATAGTTATACCACCTCTGTATTTCTGCTCACCACCCTGCAAGCTATATCACTGTGTGAATTTTAATAGCAGCCCTCTATTTAGATATTAATATTATTCAAAAGGTTAGGCATCACTGTTTTAAATATATATCCTACATTGGTACTCCAAATTAAAACAAAACCCTCAAAACAATTATCTTAGATGCCCTGGCATGATAGCTGACCATTATCATCTCAGAGATACAAAATCAATATGGCGTCGTTGTTGGGGGTTCAAATTTCATTAAGTTTTCCTGGGTCGACGACATTATTCCTATTCCTTTAAGGTGATTAAAGGTCTAGATCGGTCAAAATCTTTCACCTGGCGACTCCACTGTATTAAACTGACACCTTCTAGGCACACTAGATCCCATTCTAAATCTGACACAGTTAGTCCTTCGTCAGGTCCAGAAAAACTTCTAAGAAAGGCTAGTTCCAAAATAATACATAAACCATCTTCTTCTACCTCAACCTTGCAATATGAAGATATATTACAATTTTATCCCTATAGTAACATTCCATCCAATCCATAATACACTCACCTATCACCTACGGTTGTTGAACTCCTAGACAGGGGAGTTGATTTCAAATCAACTTTCCTTATTCATTCACTTGAATCTCATCCAGAACCCCCACTTCCACTGGGATCACCTAAATCTGAGTCTGACCTAGGTGTTCATCTACCTGAATACAAACCTACAGACTTTATTTCCCCCACCACTTATTCATTTCATTCCACCTCTGAACCACCATAATCTTCTACTTCTAAACAACCTGAAGAGTCCTTTGCTATATATTCAAATCCACTCTTTGAAACCGAGGAGGATATTCATTCTCAGGTCCACAAGTTGGTGATTAAAACTCCTTTAAAATCATTCAAGAAGTCTCCACCTTCTTCACCCCCACATACTAATTCTAACCCTCTTTCACCATCTCCCTCTTCCTTATCATCATCTTCACAAACATCTCATTCATCATCCTCTACCATGGCATTTCAACCCATTGTACAGGCAAGATATGCACATTTAGTTTTACCTCTAGTCCTTGATGTTTTCCCTAATGGGTATTTAAAGCACCTTCCTAGATATAATGGAGAAACAGGTCCCTCAGTTTAGGATCACCTTCAAACCTTTCTAGACTTTGCAGATAACATGAACATAGAACAAGAAAATGTTTACATGAGGTTGTTTGTTTAGTCTCTTGAGGGAAATGTGAGGACTTGGTTTAGGCAGTTACCTGCAAATTCCATTAGAAATTGGGAAGAATTAACAAATATATTCAAAAACCAATGGTAAGTGAAGAAAGATGCTCTTTACTTTTTGACTGAGTTTTAAGAGCTTAAAAGAAACTTTGGTGAGCCTGTCTCTGATTTTATCAAAAGGTTCAACAAAATTTATCATAAGATGCCCCTTGATTGCAAACCACCTATAGCAGCAGCTAAATCTAGGTTTTCAAAAGCTTTTGAAGATGATTTTGTTGTGATGTTAAGAGAAAGAACTTCATGGACTCTTGAAGACATGCAAACTAATTCTATAGAGGTGGAAGCAAATAGTTTTGCCTCAGCCACTTTAAAATCTAAAGAGGAAAAATCCCAAAGAAAACTTAAATCGAGTCAACTGGCCTCAACTTCCTCTAAAACTAAAACTAAAGACTCTAAAATAGATGAAATAAATTCACTTCTCAAACATTTGTCCAATAGAAGTTCAAAGATTGAGACTCAACCTAGAATAGTCCAATAAACGGTCACTAAACCCCAAAATCAAAATCAAGGTCAATACAAAAGAAATCCACCATTACAAATTCTTCAAAGGCCTAGTAATGATCAACAGGTTCCAACTCCTTCACTGATAGATGATCAACAACCTGATGACAACACTATGACTATAACTGAAGATATTAATAATATGGATACCTCTTTTGGTCAAACTGCTATTATTCCTCTCTCACAACTAAAGCAAGTTCAACAAGATCAAGACTCCTCACAAGCTTCCAAATACAATGCCTTTTCTGAATTCCTAATTGTAGAACTAAACAAAAGATATGATCTTAGGCCTAGACCTGGTCCTGGAAGACCCCCTAAGGAACCTCCAACAATTGAACCTTGTACCAAAGCTGCTGAAACTCAAAAAACTATTATTCGACCATTAAATCAGTCAACTGATACCATTCAAATTGAAAAAATTGTTTTAACTGCATTTAATGTTGAAAAGGAGTTAGAAAGAGTTAAAATCCCAATACCACTTTCAAAACTTTCCCAAAACCCTGGATATAAAAATCAAGTCTCCAAATGGATATAAAACACCTCGAGTGACGCTGAAAGTGATATCATTAGTCTTCAAGATGAAAAACCCGCCGTTGTTTTTGGTCCTAGCTTAGATATGGTAAATGAAATAGTACCCTCTTTCTATGTGACTCTTAAAACAAATGATTCTATGTTATACAATTGTATGCTTGATTCTGGAGCATCACATAATATTATGCCAAAAAATATTATGGATCATTTAAATCTTGACATAACTAGATCATATCATGATTTGTACACCTTTGATTACAAAAGGGTGCCTTGTCTAGGATTGATTAAGGATTTAGTAGTCACTCTCGCCCAAATCCCAGTAAAGAGTGTAGTGTTAAATATAGTTGTCACATATATCCCTCCCAAAGTTGGAATGCTCCTTTCAAGCTCTTGTTGTGCCAAATTAGGGGGAAATCTACAGATGGACATGTCTTATGCCACTATTCCAGTTTATGGGGGATAACAACTAAGGATCTATAGAGAGGTTAGACTTGTGCACACTGTTTATAAAACATATCAACCAAGAAACCATCCCATATATGCAATTGATCAAAATTTTGGTTGTTTTCAACGTTCTTCAAACCAAACACATGAAACTCAAGCAAAAATTGAAGATGTAATTGAAAGACCTATACCAAATCAGATTGATGTCTAGAAGCTATTCATTGTTGGTTCTTGTACAAAAGATGGATCATGAGCTGGGGTAGTTTTAATCTCACCGGAAAAAGAAAATATTACAAAATCATGCAAACTTGATTTTGAAGTTACAAATAACGTGGTTGAATATGAAGCTTTCCTTTTAGGATTGTAATTAGCCAAGAACTTAAAGGTTCAAAATTTGAGTGTTTTTACTCACTCAAAGCTCATTGTTAAAAAAATTAGAAATATTCTCCAAACAAAACATCCTAGGCTTAGATCTTACTGAAATGAGGTTTGGGATTCAATTGAAAATTTCTTTAATGCTTTTAATTTGACCTATATCCTAAGGGACCATAATATTCATGCAGATTCCCTAGTTGTTTCTACTAGTTCATTTAAAACCCCTGATCAAACTAATGTACTTTATTAAATACAAGTCAAATACAGGCCATCCATTCCGGATAACCTAAAATATTGGTAGATATTTGAAGATGATGAGCATTTAAAATCCTTTCTGCAGGTTATAGATGAATTTTCAGTTCTACAAATTAATGAAAATACAACAGAAACAATTGAGAATCCAAATCAAAATGATAATTCATATTTCAACTCAAAAATTACCAATCATGATATCATTCAGTTGTCTAACAATTTCATTCCCAAAGGACTCATTCCTTTAGAAAAATTGTTTGATCAAAATGATGTCCACAAAAACCCACAGTAAATTTCTCCACAAGATGACATAGAGGAAGTAAATATTGGAACAAATGATGACATTAGGAGAATCAAAATCTATGCATCCTTAGATCTCGAAATTAAAGCTCAATACCTTAAGTTATTTGAAAAATACATGGTTTTTTTTGCGTGGAACTATGCTGATCTAACAACTTATGATACATCATTAATTCAACATAAGATTCCTTTAAAACCAGAAGCAAAACCTTGTCAACAGAAACTTAGGAGGATTAATCCAACACTTCTGCCAACTATAGAAAAGGAAATTAGAAAATTCTAGATGCCCAAATTATCCTCCCTCTTAGATATTCTAATTAAGTTGCTAATTTAGTTCTTGTTAGAAAGAAGAATGGAGAAATCAGACTTGTGTGGACTTTAGAAATTTGAACAAAGCATCATTAAAGGATAATTACCCTTTACCCAAAATGGATCAGTTACTTCAAATGGTTTCAGGAGCACAAACACTTTCTATGACTGATGGTTTTTTAGGTTACAATTAGATAAATGTTGATCTAGTAGACAGAGAGAAGACAACTTTTACTACACCTTGTGGTACATTTATGTATTCTAGAATTCCTTTTGGCTTATACAATGTTGGAGTAATGTTTCAAAGAGCTATGGACATAGATTTTGTGGGTCAGGTAAACAAATTTGTATTCATTTATCTTGATGACATAATTTTTTTTTTGTTTTTGTTTGTTTTGTTTTGTTTTTTTTTTTTTCTTTTGTTTTGTTTGTTTGTTTTTTTTTTTTTTTTTTTGAAATTCTGATCAGAAACATCTAAATCACTTGATGAAGGTCTTTGATAGGTGTAGGAAATTTAGAATATCCCTCAATCCTAAAAAGTCTCTTTTTTCTATCAAAGAAGGAAAGCTGTTAGGCCATGTAATCTCAAAAGAAGGAGTGGTGATTGATCCAAAACGTGTTTCTACAATAAAAAAATTGGCATTACCTAGAAACAAGAAGGAGATCCAAGCTTTTCTAGGAAAGATTAATTTTTTAAGAAGGTTCATTCCAAATTATGTTGAAATTGTGAAAGACATAACTGATATGCTCCGAAAGGATCATGAAGTTAAATGCACTGTCTCTTCCAAGTATGCATTTGACCAAATCAAGAAGGCTATCTTTGAAGCTCCAACCTTGGCCAATCCTGATTATACCAAACCATTCAATATCTTTTCCTTTTCCTCTGAAACAACCCTTGATGTTGTTTTATTACAAAATAATGAAGATTCCCATGACCAACCTATAGCCTTTTTTAGTAAGGTAATGAGAGATGTCGAGCTTAAGTATGACATTATTGAACATCAAGCCTATGCCCTAATACAAGCCTTGAAATCATTCAGAATGTATGTCCTACATTCATCTAATACTGCTTATGTTCCTAACAGTGTTGTCAATATTGTTTTAATCCAACTTGACATTGATGGGAAGAGAGGTAGATGGATCACTCAAATACTGGAGTTTGATCTAACTATCAAAACAACAAAGCTAGTCAAGGGTCAAGGTATTAGCTAAGCTTCTAGCTGAATCAAACTGTAAAGTGCTTGGCATCAACTCTGTTTTGGAAATACAAGGGGAGAATCCACAAGAAGCTTCTCAAAGCTCAGATAGGAAGAATCCACAAGAACCCTCTATTCTGGCAGAATGGGAGAATCCAAAAGAACCTTCCAAAAATTTAAATGAAGAGAATCCACAAGAACCTCCTCACCATCCTAAAGAAAATAATCCATAAGAACCTTTACCTTCAAATTAGGTCATATCTCTGCACGTTGATGAGAAATATATTTCTTCAAATTAGTATCAAGATATTGTAAATTTCTTGATTCATTTTGAATGTCCAGCATCATTTTCCAAAAGTCAATGTAAAGCTCTCAAATTGAAGGTAGTAAAATATTGTATCATAAATGAAAATCTTTACTGGAAGGACCCACTAAATGTCTTGTCATTATGTTTGGTAGAATCAGAAATCGAAGGAATTATTGATCAATTTCACATAGGATTTTGTGGAGGAAATTATGCTTGGAGAGCAACAACATATAAGATCTTAAGGGCAGGATTTTATTGGCCCACATTGTTCTTACAAGTAGGAGAAAAGGTCAGAAGTTGTGTCTCTTGTCAGATGTTCGTTGGTAAGAAAAAACTAGCAGCTCTTCCACTAATCCCAACAATAGTCTCAACACCTTTTCTCCAATGGGGACTAGATTTTATTGGAGAAATTCATCCTACTTCAAGCAATCAACATAGATTGATTCTCACTACAACAGACTACTTTACCAAATGGGTCGAAGCAATTCCAGTATGAAATTCCACTGATTCAGTAGTAATTAAATTCATTGAAGAAAATATCTTATCTAGGTTTGGTTTACCAACACAAATTGTTACTAATAATGCAACAACATTTTCCAGTGTTAAAATGATTAAATTTTGCCAGAAATATTAGATTATGTTACATCATTCAACTCCTTAGTACCCTCAAGGTAATGGTCTTTCATAATATTCAAATAAAAGTCTGGTAAAGGTGATCAAAAAGACTTTAGCAGATCATAAAAATAGCTGGGATTCTCATCTAATTTATGCAGTCTAGGCAAACATGATTACTCCAAAGAGGTCTATTGGAAAGTCTCCTTTTCAGCTAGTCTATGGGAAAGATGCAATCTTCCCTACCAACTTGGCCTTCCTTGTTTTAAATTTCCTGCAGGATTCAACTGATGAACCTGGTGATTTTTCAAGGACAATTAATCATATTATTGAACTAAATGAAAACAGAGATGAAGTTCAATATAAATTGAAAAAGTATCAAAATAAGATGAAGAGCATGTTTGACAGAAGAGCCAAGGAAAGGAACTTCAAAGAGGGTGATTTAGTTCTAAGATGGGATTCCAAAAGAGAAGATAATGGAAAATATAGCAAGTTTGATAACCTGTGGTTTGGACCTTTAGCTATTGCTGAAGTAAAGGGAAACAACACTTTTGTGCTTCAAAATCTTGAGGGACTATATTCAAATTATCCTGTTAATGGAAGGTTTCTCAATCATTACATTCAGTACTGAGAAGTTGAAGTATATTTCATTACTATCATTGTAAAAACTCTGGTTTATTTTACTTTTCTAGCTGTTAGTGTAATTTTTTACAGCAAAGACTCCATAGCCCAAGGAGAAGGCACATGGATATGCAAGTTCTCTACATTCTACAAGAGAAAGAAGTTCCCAGGTGGAGCCAACGTTGTAGCATTTTTTTTGGTTTTCGTAAGTTAGTATCAATTAGTCAAAAAATGAAAATATATTTCAAAAAATGTTAAGTTAAGATAAAAACAAAAAGAATATTAAATAAGAAATGTTAGGGATATTTTATGAATAAGTCCATATCAAATAAAATGTTAGAATAGATGCACTAAAAAATGAAGGAAAAAATAAAATGTTAGGTTAGAAAGAAAAGCAAAAAACAATAAACTCTGAAAGTGTTGCAAATCCAAATGCCACTACTCTTAGTCAGCTTTATTTTTGCAAATAAAGGTTGTGTGTAGATTATTTAAATGCCACACCTAGTTCATCTAATCCAATTGTATAGTTTAATCATGACTGGATTTGATTTAAATTTTTGTCAATAGGTAGAAATAGGTAGCAAATAAAATTGGCTCAACAGTTTAATTTGAGCCAATAGAGGAAATAAGGGATAGAGGTAGATTAGTCATTAAAAGGAAATATTGAGTTGCTAGCCAAAATGCAGTCGGATGAATAAATGAAACTATTAGGAGTATAAAGGGTAGCTAGACATATGAGAAATAATTAGAGCATGCAAGGATTTTATCCTAAGTTGTAACCTTGGATAATTTTTACATGTGATGTTGCAATTTGAATTAAATATGGATTCTAATGTACTAATTTATTTTGCGATACCATAACACCAAACTGTCACATTCGTCGAAATTGTGACCCAACCATCACTTCTGCCTCACATGTTAAATCCTTTCCACCTTACCTTTCATCCCGCATGCTCTCGAAATCCGATGGACCACATCCCTCCTCGACCCTTATTTGTCGTCCGAAATTTATTGGCGAGGGGGTTCTGAAACCACCACCTTAAACCAACTTAGCTTCATTTTAGTCTTTTGGGACTTAAAAGTTCGAAATGAATTACCACCTCAAGCTACTCCCGAACGTGGTTTACCTGCGACTGTTTACCACCACTCCATGTCACCATCCACGTCCATTCCACGTAATTTCTTCCATCCAATCAACCGTCACCTATCTGTTGTTCATTCAGTTCACCATCTCCCGTGAATTGTCCCAAGGACCTGTTAATTAATCCTGTTGGATAATTGATGCAGATTTAGCCGTTCATTCAACAACTCTTCTCCAGTTCCTCCATTAAAAGCCCTGTTCCCCCATGAAAAAGGTTACAAATTACATTTTTGTAACCAAATTGATCACTCACCATTTGCCTCCTTACAGCTCAAAGATGATCCAACACTTAAGCAGCTATTTTCTCTTGTTCAGAAGAAAGCCGACATCTAGGTCCACTTGTCTCTCTTTCAGTCATACTATTTTTACTGTAAGCACCCCCTTTCAGACCAATTTTTTTATTTCCATCATTTTCAGTCTGCAAATTCATTTGGTAAAATGTCTCCTAAGGGACAATAACTTGCAGAAATCCCAAATCCTCTTGTACATCCATAGGTTGACTTCCACCATACCCCCCTGGTCGACAGGGATTGTAAAATCACTGAGACTTCTTCTCAATTTGATTTATATGAAATTTACTGCTGGATGGAAGATCAATTAATTGATTTGACTAATGAAATAGGACTTTGGGACTCCCTCCTTCCCCACTACATTTTCCCTCAAATACACAGAGCACCTGAATTTGTCAGGAAATGCCATGAATCCTATGATCGCAGCCAAAGAGCAATCATTTTGCCCATAGGAGAAATCCTCTGTTTAATCAATGTCGAGTCCATTGAAAAGATGTTGTAGGCCCCTACTATTGCACCAAACCATCCTTTTTCCCATTAAATCCTGATAGAATCCTATTAGGAACTGGATTTTACTAAAATATCCCAGACTCTTGAACTTTTCCTAGTCATTGATAGTCCTTTGCCTAAAAGAAACCCTCCTTATGACTCATTCATGTTCCCTGATAGAGCCAAGCAAATCACCACTATTTTGTCATATCTGCTTGGTTATAACTCTAATCAATATGTTAAGGATGCAATCCTAGGTTTCTTATCTATATTTTTTGTTGATTCCAAACCCACTGTTATCTATAATTTCAGCGAATTCCTAGATGAAGCCATACATGAGAAATTTTTCCAGTTTAACACTGAATAAGCATTCAAGTATGCTTCAGTACTTGTGTACCTTTTCATATATTTTCAGGGAGACAAATTTCCATTTACCCTACATCAGATAGATGAGGAAGACAACCAACAATTAATGATCTTTTGGACTACAATGGGAATGAAGGAGAAAGAAGAGTTTACCTATAAACAATTCATAGAATTGTTTATTCATCCAACTATCAATCTTATGAGCAGTACTCCAGTACCAAGAATCAGTGATGAGATTGTCAAAGTATTGCAGATGGTCGACCAAACCGCAACAGGATATTCGTATCTTTACCAAAACTACATAGAAATCAGGGTTTATGGTTGTGAGCTTCCACCCTACAAACTTCCCAAGTACCTCCCCATCAAAATCTTTGCACTGGAATATATTAGGCAAAGGTTAAATGCAAATGAAGTACACTTTGTGGCAGCAAAGAATAAATCCCAATTCAAGCTCAAAGCCTAGGTTGGTCCATTCATCTACAATACCATAGCAACATGATAAGAATCAAATAGGTTGCTAAAGGAAATGAAGTTTGGTCTCAGTTTCACTTGGTCTTATGACCCAATGGGAGTGATTTCTAAACTTAGGGTGGAAAACAAGTTTGCAGCATATCACCACACAGTTAGGCCAGAAATAGATCGTTTATCAGTTAGAGTGGATGTAGAACACCCTCCAAGAAGCTGAAGAGTAGGCAGTTTCCACTTCAAATGTGCAAACTCCACTTGCATAGGAAAAGGTAGGTAAAAGAGAAAGGGAAGAACAATCATCCCTTACAACTGAAGCATCAAGCCAAGGCTTTAGGATTGTGCATAGGAAAAAGAGACCTAGGATCTCTGTGACTGTTGGTGCAACACATGACTCTCAAAAAACCACATTTGATGGACTTGGAGAGACTATGCTCTATACATAGTCTGGTGGACAGTCTACCCAATCCCCGAGTCATTCCACTACTTCTCATGAACAACAGGTAATTCAGACTAGTGGAAGCATTCAAAAGGACAAGGAGGGGGACATCTTTCATGTTTTTAGTGACATAAAAAAGAAGAATGAAGAGTTGAAGTTGAACACGTACACACAGTTCTAGAAACATTCCTCCAGCTCTTAGGCTGGAATTCTTTCAGTCTTTGACTCTAAGAAGGGTAAAATGCAGATGGATTTTCTGCAGGCTCAGATTCCACAGCCTATGACTATTGCACATTATCATAAGCATAACTCTTTTGAATTTAATGTAAAGGATGTGCATCCAATTGATCAAATTGAGATGCACAAGAAAACCCGAAAGATTATTTCTTATACTTTAACTCTGTTAGGCCTCTATACTACTAGTGTAACCCCTTATTGTTATTAGTACAACCCACTTATTATATTGATGTACCCATGTAGTGCCCATATTGTTTCTATTGTGCCCCATAGAAGCCCACTATTGTTATTATTGTGCCCTTACATTATTATTGTTATGTAGGCTCTGATTATATAATGACCCCTTAGACTCTTATATATAGAAAGGATGTCTTTTCATTTGTATCATCCAAGAATTGTTCATTTATGTACTGTAAAGGAGGTTGCCTCCTCGAAGAGGCTGAATTATAAGGCATTGATCTATCTTTTCTATCTTTTCTTGAGCTGGTTTCATAACAATGGCAGCCACGACCCCTAAGTATGTCCCAAGATTTTTCTTCTTTTAATTCATGGAATAATGCATATAATGCACAACAATATCCATGGCAATACTATGCTCCTTCTCCAACATAATTTCCTCCACCCTAGAGCCAATGGTCCCCCTCTCCATCTATTCACTATCCTCCATCTCAACGATATCCTTGGAATCAGAACTGGAGGAGGGATGCCCAAAGTCCAGCTCCATCTAGATTACCAATGTAGCAGCAACTACAATTTCTCCATTTCTAAACTCTTGTTCCTACACCACCTATGTGACCAAAATTACCCGTGAAACTTAAATCTAACCTGAATAATAAAGCATCCTAGAGCATAGAGGCTCCGACTAGCTTCCATACTTACCTTATCACTCTCATCGTACTTAATGAAATTCAACTATGGTCAGGTAAGGTCATTAAACCAAACCACTCCCCTATAACAGTCGATACAAAGCGTATTGTTACACCTATAATAGCCAACCCAAGAAGAACTATTAATCTTGTAACAACCAACTTGAGTAAGGTTGATACACCTGTAGCAGCCAATTCGGGTATTATGACTCAGGATCCTCCATATCCTTAGAGATTAACTTAGACTGGAATGACTACACAACCCAAATATGATTTTCTTAGGGAGTTGTAAAACCTGCACATACGAAGTCCTCTACCGAAGGCTCTTAAAGAAGTACATATTTATGCCAAAATAGTATGAGACCTGTGCATTAAGAAACCTGGGAGGAAACCTAAGGACCCTGCCACCATACATGTGATGGAGAAATTGTTTGAATTAATGACTGCTCAGCCTCTTTTAACAAAGTATAATGTTCTAAGGAACCCTATGGTTACTATTTATATTGATGGCCAACCCATAATTAATACATTGATTGATCTTATGGCAACCATTAATGTAATGAAAAAGGACCTCTTTACTACCCTGGGGCTACATGGACTTAGACACACACCTACTGAACTTGAATTAGCATATAGGTCCCGTGTTAAACCCGAGGGGTATTAGAAGATGTAGTAATCAAAATAGCTTCTTGGAGGTATACGGTTGACTTTCTTATCTTACAAACCAAATCCAACCAAGGGGGACATACTTTGATTCTAGGGAGACCTTGATTGGCCACTACAGATGCATTTATAGGGTGAAAATCTGGATCTATGATGATTTTAGATGGCGAGGCTACAAAGAACCTTAAACTTTACCCCCCAAAGCCAAATATGGATTTGAACAATCCCTGGTGGGATGAATTTGAACCTGAATCAAATCTTTCCCTACCACTCCTCAATCTTGGAAAAGCCCAGTATTTCAAAGATGAGACAATCGATGATATCATTAATGGCTTTATTAGTAACTCACTTTCTATCTTTTCTATTGAAAATCCAAAGGAGGAGGAGGAGGTAGAAGATGTAAACTTTGAACAAATGAGAACCACTCAACATACTACAATAGTCTAGTTGAAATATAACCAAGAAAGTATTTGAATATTAATCCCAACCTAACTACTAAACAAAATAAACTATTGTTACAACAGTTACAGAAATAAAAAAAGGAACTTGCATGGGACTACATGGATATGAAAGGGATTCATCCCAACATGTGCACTCACCAAATTTATTTAAAATATGGAAGCAAACCAATTAGACAACCGCATCGCCGCATGAACCCTACATTGAAGGAGGTAGTGAAAGAAGAATTACAAAAACTCCTAAATGCTAACTTTATTTATCCGATATCTGAAAATCAATGGGTGTCTCCACTTGTCATTGTCACTAAGAAGAATGGAAATTGAAGAGTCTGTGTGGATTACAGAGAACTCAATAAATCCACTGAAAAGGACCATTTTCCTTTACCATTCATATATCAGGTTCATGACACCCTTTCTGGGAAAAAAAAAATCATTTTTAGATGGGTTTAGTGGCTACAACTAGATAAAAATTGTCCTAGAGGATCATGATAAAACAACCTTCACTTTCCCTTGGGGAACTTTCTCATACAGAGCACTCCCCTTTGGACTCTGCAATGCACCAGCAACTTTGGATTTCTCTTAGAGCTATTTTGGTGGATTTTATAATTGGTGCTTGGTACATGGTTGGAAACCAAATGCTCTACTAGAAGTCACATATCTAAACCACTACCTTTTTTAACATATTTGTGGATTTTTTTAAATAATATATAGTAATCATGACTACTTTTGAAACGTTACCTCAGCGAAAAAAATGGGGTTTCCATTTTGATGGGGAAATAGTTTCAAAACTCTACTAAGAAATAAAGATCAAAGATCATTCCTTTTTTAGTGATTTACTTGTTGTGTCTAAAAAGGAATTACAGTGACCCTTTGAATAGTGGCCTACTGAGTGAAATCCATAAGATAAAATCTATCATAGGATGCTCCATAACTATACAATTTTCCTTGCATATTCATTGGAAGGGTCCTTCAAAAGACACATCCACAAGAATTTTGAATCTTGCTACAAGAAGAGGGGAACTTCATTTATTGGAACATAATTGTCTTGTCCATTTCTATAAGTAATTTAAACTTCATATAACTCATCGTGCAGAACTTTATTGTGACTTTTATCGTCCAATGAGGAAAACTCATGTCTAGTTGTACTAGGACCCTAGTTTTCACAACTATACTATTTTTTTCTTTACTTTTAGTTATTTATTCATTTACACTACTCTAACCTATTTGGAAAATAAAACCCTTCCTTTAGTGTAGGAGCATTTCCAATGCATCTATTTACAAAACAAGATTTCTATCAAACTCATAGTCAAACCTCAAAAATGTACATTTATCATTGTATGATTATGAAAGGCTAGCTGCTCATATGGATCAAATAACAAGAACCATTGAAGAGTGGAGTGGTACTATGTTCTACTGGTTGATTGGAACCATGTCTTAATGAATTATTTCTCTATCTGTCTCTCTTAATTTGTCACACTCTATAATTATTTTAAGGGTTGCTCATCATACTCTTAAATACACAAGGGATCTAGTTATAGATGTACAAGAAATTCTTCGATTTCTCTTTTGCATATGTTGTGGTTGATGGCATCTATCTAGAAGAGTATTTCTCCACTTGTCAGTTTTCTTCAGGGTTCCTTATTCTTCTTGATAGGAGATCCAATATATGGTGAAAAGTATGGATTATAGACAAGGATTTGAGAATACCATGATGGGAGTTCATCCTCCCTTGCTTGATAAATTCTTGATCATCTTTAAATTAATCCTCCTAATCTATATCTCTTTCTCATAAATATGTTAGTGTTTATAGTTCTTATATCACCTTTAAAAACTCAATTCAAAATGAGATCACAACAATCTTCATGTACTTGGACTCCTCATGCTACTAAGACCTTATTATCACCTGCTTACCTATAATTTAGAAGAGTCTCTTTTTTCAATGAGATATTGTTGAAAATAAGGAAAATATACACATTCAAATCTCTAATCCTTTTAGGATTTCCCTGGAAATTATGTCAAAAATGGTGGGAAATTTAATTACTTAAATTGGATAAATAAAATTATCAATCTAATATTTCATAAACTTGTGAGATGAAAGCACCATATGTGTAGGATCAAAGCATCTAGAATATACCTATCAGAAAGTTTAATAAAACATTTCCAAAATTCAAGATTGATCATTAAGGCTAAGGTTATTTAGTTCATTCAATGGTTCAAAAGACTTTTGTAGCTTTGTTAAGCGCTAAACTAAAGAGATATGGAATTAGGAATTGAATTGAGAAGATATTTTTTTGTATGGTTCATGGACCCTAGAGATCAATGATTTCCACATCCACTCAATATTTCTACCAAGCAGATCCACCTAAAGGGGTCACTTCCCATTGGCTCAACCACAATGCCTAATAATAATCATATATATATATATAGTCATAGATTTAGATCCTAAATCCGTATATCTTTCTCAAGTGTCCCTAGGTCTATGCCATCCACAGCACACTTAGCATAATAAACAATGAAACATAAATAAATCACAAATTTAGAAAGGAAATGGAAAAATGATCTATGACATGGTAAACTAATCAAGACTAAGTTTGAAATGTAATATTAAGCTAACGAAATAACATTACATTTCATTCCCAAGTCAGGGGGGTCACCTAGTTGAAAATGCACTACAAAGAAAAGTATAGCATTTAACTTACAATTAGAATATTATTACAACAACAATAGTATTTGTATTCATGTGAGCCCAATAAGAATACAATAGTGTGATATTAATGTCTCGTCATTTAGAATAAATATCACCAACTTTGTTTCATGATTACACAAAACTCCAACTGCAATTTTCCCTTACATGACATTATACCCCCTCCTCCTTGTTACAATGCTAGTTATAAGGTTTTCATTGAATACAGGGAAGAGATCCATCATAACTACTTAATCCTATTTTTGTGGATATTTAACTTTCCATGCTTGAAAATAGAAGATAGTAAGTAATTTGATTCCTTGGAAAGAGAATTGTTATGGAGGGAGTTTAGGGGCTTTGTTAGAAACAAAATAATATTTCATTCAAGTGCCCAAAATCTCATGCATTGTCAATGATTGGTTGTCCTTTGATCATGGTACCTTGGTCTTGTTGGGAGATTCTAAAGCTTCCTAGATAATAAACAATGATATTGTTTTCATCCTTAACAAAACCCAGGTGTAGGATTTCATCTTGGAATGTAGAAATTATTCCAACCATAGAAGCACTACCAAAATTCTTGCTACTATAGAAATTCCAATATAAAATAGATTTCCGATAGTAAGTTGTCTCACATCTATCACACATACATTTATAAGATAAGAAAAGTTTTAATAAATATTCATAAAAAATGTTAGTAAAATATCTCAAAGATACTAATGGATTGCCTAATGGTATTTCTCAAGGATGTTCCTCATAAAGGAGTAAACATTGTATTAAAAGGTTGATAATAAGGAGGTTGACATGATAAAGAGAAGCATCTGGTAGCATAAAAATGTGACAAAAGTTGAGCTCAACACATATTTTAAAACATATTTAGCATATAATCATAAAAGGTATACCAATAAATATAACATAATTATCCTGATAACACTTGTATATCTAAAATATGATATTTTGAGTTTTTCAAAATTAAATATCATATTATCAGTACTAGCCCAATAAACTTAATGCCTCAAAATATTTAAATTGAAAAATTGTCATGGAGATAAAAATAGAATGTCACGTCAAAAGAGCTCTAGATGCATGTCTTTGAAAGGAATTTATCGTCTTCCCTCATCTCTTGTTTTTTGAGAATGTAACTTGAAATGAGTTGAAGTTGACTAAGATTATTTAGTACTTGGGAGCTTTTCCAATGTATTTTTTTGTTTATCTCCTTTTGAAAAGGGGTTTTCAGGGAGAGGCTTTGTGTCATGTTTAGGCAATAAGTGAATAAAAGAAGTAGCTGAGATAACAATAAATCGAGTAATAGTTGGTAGGGGTGGATCTCTTGGGATTGTTGGCCAATTAACGATACCAAATAGGGGTCTAAAAGGATTATCTTCCCAACCATCTTACATGGGTTTAAGCAATTTCTTAGGGATTTACATGATTCTTAGGTGGCTAAAAAGGGGCATTTGTGATCTAATATTCACCCTACGAGTGACATTAGTTGAAGATTTTATTAAACAAAGGTATTACAGACTCATGTGCTGGTGTTTATTCTGTGTTATTGAACCAACGGATCCATCAGATTGCCAATACACAGACAATAAAATGGAAAGACAACAGAGAAATACAGTAAGAAAACACAAAGACATAATAATTTTAATAAGGAGTTCACCCTATTCTCCAGGGCTACATCTTTGGTACAGCTTTCAGTGGTGGCCTTGTTTTATTGTGCCTTTAAGTAGAGAATTACAATACAGGGACTCAATGTGAGTTCTCTTGAAGTAGGTTTTGCTTGGCAGGGTGGTTCTTGGATTCCCCAAGCCGCTGAAGTACACAGACTCTTCTTCTTCCTACCAGCTCTGTGACCTTCTGCTCTACAGTGGCATAAACCCAGTATGGTGCTTAGCTTAAATAGATTCCTCTATGGGATGGCTTAAATTCCTCAAGCTCTCTAGTGCTCGATGCTGATGTTGGTCAGCTTATCCCTCTGTCTCTTTTTGCTTTTGCTTCACTCTCCGCTTTCTCTATGTATTTCGTCCTCCTCTTGGGATTCTGGTTTTTTTTTTGTCTCTCTGACTTTTCTGTGTATTCTGTCTCTGTTCATGGCTTTTAGCCATTCATTCCCATGCATGTTCAGTTCCTCTTCTACCTTTGTTGATTCACCTTCTGCAGCTGGGCTTAGAGTTCCCTATTCGGAATCATCTTGAATGCTCAGGAAGTCGCCATGTGTCCTCCTCTAAACAGTGCCAGCCTGCTTCATCGGTTCATTTCTTCAGTTACGTCATGGATGAAGTCTTTCCTCCACCATGGCGGTCAAATGGATTCCAAATCTTTACAAATCGCGGCATATTCCTTCGTTGATTCTGATTCCCCCATCGGGTTTGATCTCAACCGTCTGATTTGGGGCCTCAAGATCCGACGCCATACGCACATCCCACGTGGTTGACTTGCTTGACTGATAACGCATGATCAATAGTGGTTTTCTCTCATCTCCACTTGCCACGCGTCGATAGTTGAGTGGGATCGCTCCACTCTCATCCAAAACCATTTACTATTTGAGGGAACCCTGATTAATATCGCTGGTTTTGAGAGTGCAGGTCCCACCTTTGTATGTTTAACACTTTTGCATTTTCACCCACATTTCTCTGGTTTGCCATGCATCCGAGTGCTCGGGCCTCCCTCACTTTGGCCCTGTTTTCCCAGCGATGCACAATTAGCACTATCGAGCATCAAAAATATCCTTATTTTCCTAATCCGGGGCTCCCAGGGGCTACTTTGAACTCCTGCGCAGTCTCCATGGGTCTCGGTCAGCTCTCTTTGACCGAGGTCCTCATCATTCCACGCTAGCTACCATTGCCACTGGTTCAGGGTGTTTTTTATCACTGTTTTGGAATTCTTTAGAGATTTGTCCCGACCTAATACAATTATGGTTCTTTGACAGTCTTACATGGATCCAATTCGGATCACGGCCTTCCCACTGAAAAGCTTTTGGACCACCAAAAGTTGGTTTTCTTTCAAGCATTGACTAAGTGAGGATATTGTTGTCTCACTTGTCCGATCTCAATCCACTTTGCACTGCTCGGCTTCAAACCTTTGAGTCTAATTCTGAGGTACTCAACATTTCCTCTGCGCGTCGTCCATACCTTCCTATCCAAGACTGTGTCTTCCTGCAATTCATTAAGATATTCAGGTAGTAGGTCATCAATAGAAGGCAATTGACTTTGCTCTTCGGGATCCTCAATCATTGAAGGTTCAAACAATCTCAAGAAATCTCCATTTATGACTGAGTAGATGTGCATGTAAGCTGGTAAACCAAGGTGAAAAGCATTTTCACCAATCTTCTCAAGTATCCTAAAAGGTCCATACCTGATAGGCTTTAGCTTTTTACCTTCACCTTGCATCCTATCCTTGCTAATATACAGCCAAACCTGGTCTCCAACTTGAAAACTATGCTCCATCTGATGCTTGTCATGGCTAGCCTTGTATCTGGCTTGGCTCTTTTCCATTTGTTCCTATACTACCTGGTGAATCTCCTAGATTTGTTCAATGAACCTAGTTGCCTTGTCCACATCGCTATGTCTATCAACCATGGTATCTTTACCAAAGACAAAATCCAAAGGTGACCTTGGTATGAAACCAAAACAGGTCTCAAAAGGATATCTCTGTGTAGAAGAGTGTTTGGCTATGTTGTAAGCATGTTGCACATAACACAAGTGTTCATCCCAAAGCTTAGGATGGTTGTTGCAATATCCCCTGAGTAATTGTATCATTGTCCTGTTAACTACTTCTGTCTAGCCATTGGTTTGTGCATGAAAGGTTGTGCTTTTCTTCAGTTGGGTGTCCATCAATTCCCATAGACTTGACCAAAATTTCCCCACAAATCGGGTGTCTCGATCAGATACAATAGAAGTGGGTAATCCAAAATGAACCTATACATGTTCAAAGAATAATTTTGCAGTTTGTTCAACTGTAATCCATTTATCACAAGGTATCAAAATACACTTTTTGTTGAACCTATCCACAACCACATATAGATAATCATGACCCTTCCTAGATTTAGGTAGTCCTCCAACAAAATCCATGGAAACACTTTCCCAAGTGTGAGAAGGAACTGATAAAGGAGTGTACAAGATTAGTTTTCTATTGCTGGGCTTGCTTTTAGCACACATAGTACACCCTCGTACATATCTAGAAATTGTCTCATTCATTTTCAGCCAATAACAAAATATTTGCAGCTGTGCAACTGTTTTACTTACCCCAAAGTGACATGATATCAGAGAAGTGCGTGCTTCCCTAATTATCTTTACTCTCTCTGTTTGTGGAATGCAGAGTTTCCCACAATGGTATAAGAGTCGGTCCTTCACATGATAGTCCAATTCTTCTACTTTTTTGCCTTGACTCAAAGTTGCATATACATCTTTAAATTCCATATCCTGAGCATATTGTTCTATGTAGCTTTCATGTAGCATAGAATTATGCTTAAGTATGGTAGAGGCATTTATAATGGGTCTAAATAACATGTCTGTAACTTTGTTGTATATGCCCTTTTTATATTTGATGACTAGATGAAATTGTTGTAGAAAACCCATCCATCTATAATGCCTTGATTGCTGCAACTTAGTTTGGGAGTGTAGATATTGAAGTGGTTGATGATCAGTACGTATTATTGTCTCTTTTCCCATTAAGTAATGTTTCCCCTTTTTCACACTATGAACTAATGCATACAATTCTTTATCATATGTAGGATAGTTAACTACTGCAGGATTAAAAGTCTCAGAATGATAACATATGGGTTTACTATGCTATGTCAACACTGCTCCCATGGCATAGTCACTAGCATCTGTTTGGATTTCAAACGGTCTTTGTAGATCAAGCAATGCTAATACAGGTTTTGTACTAATATTTTCTTTCAAGGTGTCGAAGGCTTTCTGATGTTTGCCTCCCATGAAACACCTTGTTCAATCCTGTCAAAGCATGTAAGGGAGTTGCAATTGAGGAAAAAATAGAAATGAACTTCCTCCAATATTGTGCTACTCCTAAGAAGCTTCTCACTTCTGTAGCAGACTTGGGTTTAGGCCAGTTTACAATGACTGCCACTTTAGAGGGATCTATTTTCAATTCACCACCCCCACTATATGACCCAAATAATTTAGAGATGTTTTTCCAAATTCACATTTTGAGAGTTTAACATAAAGTTTTTCTCTTTTCAAAACATCTAATGTCTGCTTAACATGCTTTAAGTGTTCTTCCCGTGTTTTACTAAAAATCAAAATGTCGTCCAGATACACAATAACAAAATCATCAAGAAAAGGTCTAAGTACTTCATTCATTAATCTCATGAAAGTAGAAGGGGCATTGGTCAAGCCAAAAGGCATAACCAGCCACTCATACAATCCATGCTTTGTTTTGAAAGTAGGCTTCCATGTATCTTGCTCTGCAACTCCAACCTGATGGTATTCACTATGCAAATCCAGCTTGCTGAAATAAACAGCTTCCTTCAATTGATCTAAAAGATCATCTATGCGAGGAAGGGGATAATGATTTTTTATTGTTATCTTATTCAGTGCTCGGTAGTCAATGCACATTCTCCACGAGCCATCTCTCTTTCTCACCAAAATGATTAGTGACCCACATGGTGATGTGCTAGGCCTGATGAATCCCTTCTCAAGCAACTCCTGCACCTGCTTCTTGATTTCAACATTCTCTAAAGCAGACAACCTTTACATCCCAATGTTAGGCAATGGAACATCTTGCTGTAAAATAATATCATGTACTATTTCCTTTTTGGGTGGCAAACCTTTAGGTTCCTGAAACAGGACATCATACTCTGAAACAATGTTTTCTATATCAACTTGTTGTTGAGCATTACAACCCTCAAATACAATGGTTTTATCAAGTTTCTTTTCCTTTACAACCATTAATTGTTTGCATGAATTTATCATTATTTTCATCTGCCCAGAATTTATGAGAGTATAATTATTCTTGAGCTTATGAGCTCTTACAAAGTGATCGATTCCATATTTAACAAGTAGATACTTGTTCTCATCTCTATAGAAAATAGCCTTTCTATCATACAAGTAAGGACTTCCTAAAACAACTCCACATATATCCAAAGGAATTATGTCTAACTCAACCTCATCTACAAATGTTGACCCAAACAAAAACTTGAGTTTGCACTGTCTAGTCACTTGTAGTTGTGCTTTATCATTCAACCATCCTAATGGGTATGGTTTCTTGTGAGGTGTAGTTGCAAACCCCAATTTCTTTACAATTGCTTCAGAAATCAAATTTACTTGTGAGCCACTATCAAACATAGTATCAATCTTTTGATGTTTGGAAATAACTCGAATATGAAAAATCTCATGTCTTTTTCTCTCATTTTCTTCATCAATAATAGTTTGAGCAGAATTACTAGTAAATGCTTTAGAATTCTTACCTTTTATACCTGTGGCTGCAATGATTGTTTCATCTCCTGAGTTTGACCCTAAATCTTTCTAAATAGCTACAACAATCTTCTTCCTTTTTCCCCCGGATTTCTTAGGTCTTACTTTTGGATACAGAATCCAACAGTGCTCATCATCATGCCCCTCCCTTTTATAGTGAGTGCAAGAAGCTTTACCTTTCTGTGCAGTGTTAGCCTTCCTTGCGTTCCACTTCTACTTTCTTTTCTCCTTACTCTACTTACAGTGGCTTGGGATGGTCCCCCAACTTTTGGATTTCCATTTTTTCCTCTAGCTTCTAGATGAGTAGCTTGTACAGATACCTCATCTATACTATTAGGATTAAACATGAGGATGGTATGCCTCATGTAGCTATGTATACCACCAATGTACTTCAAAAGAGTTTCTGGTGAGTCTAATGACTGCCGAAGATTTTTCCAACTCATCATGGCTTGTTGCATGTAGGCCAATGGATAGAACTGCTTTTTGATTGAAGAAACAAATTCACTCCAGACAAAGATGGTCTTACCATGTTTTTTCATATCAGCTTGGGTTCTGCCATCCCACCAAACCAAGGTAGTGCCTCCTAGGCGTAGGCTTGCCAGCGGAATTTTACTCTTTTCTGAGTTGATGTTTTGCACTCTGCAATACACATCAATTTGTTTAATCCAATTGTCCAACTTTTGAGCATTTAGCTCTCGATCATATATAGGTAAATCAATTTTAACATCTAGCTTAATTAAAGATGCTTTCTTATTATGCACAGGGCTATTAGGAGGTATGAGAAAGCTTTCTTCTTTCCCTTTTCCTTTTGAGTGGTCATGGGAATGAGACACATCTTCTTCTTTATCTTGTTTAGAACCTGATGAATCTTCATCCTTATGCTTTCTAAAGTCCTTATACATTTCTTCTACCATAGACTTTATAGCTAGGAAACTCTCTATGAATTGAGGGTCTGGCCCCATAAAACCTTCCTCTGACATTGTCTTTCGAGAATAGACTCTGCCAATTTCAAGATTAGTTTCAACCAACTCTCCTTCTCCTAATTTGAGCTTTGATCTCGTGAGCATTCACAACTAAACCAACACAAGCTTGTCTAACCTTACAGCCTAGGGCTCTAATACCACTTGATCTAATATTCACCCTACGAGTGACATCAGTTGAATATTTTATTATCAAAGGTATTACAGACTCATGTGCTGGTGTGCGTTATGTGTTATTGAACCAACGGGTCAATTAGATTTCCAATACAAAAACAATAAAATGGAAAGACAGTAGAGAAATACAGTAAGAAAACACAAAGACACAAGAATTTTAATAAGGAGTTCACCCTATTCTCCAGGGCTACATCTTTAGTCCAGCTTTCAGTGGTGTCCATGTTTTATTGTGCCTTTAAGCAAAGAATTACAATACACGGACTCAATGTGAGTTCTCCTGAAGCAAGTTTTGCTCGGCAGGGTGGTTCTTGGATTCCCTAAGCCACTAGAGTACACAGACTCTTCTTCTTCCTACCAGCTTTGTGACCTTCTGGTCTACAGTGGCATAAGCCCAGGATGGTACTGAGCTCGGACATATTCCTCTATGGGATGGCTCGAATTCCTCAAGCTCTCTAGTGCTCAATGTTGTTGTTGGTCAGCTTGACCCTCTATCTCTTTTTGCTTTTGCTTCACTGTCTTCTTTCTCTGTGTATTCCGTCCTCCTCTCGGGATTCTAGTATTTTTTCGTCTCTCCGACTTTTCCGTGTATTCTATCTCTATTCATGGATTTTAGCCATTCACTCCCATGCCTGTTCAGTTCCTCTACCTCTGTTGATTCACCTTCTGTAGCTGCACTTGGAGTTCCCTGTTCGGTGTTAGCATGAATGCTCAGGAAGTGGCCACGTGTCCTCCTCTAAATAGTGCTAGCCTACTTCATCAGTTCGTTTCTTCATGTACATCACGGATGAAGTCTTTCCTCCACCGTGGAGGTCAAATGGATTCCAAATCTTTATGAATCGTGGCATATTCCTTCATTGATTCCGCTTCTTCCATCGGGTTTGATCTCAGCCATCCGATCTGGGGCCTCCAGATTTGATGCCATACACACATCTCGCACGGTTGACTTGCTCGATCGATAATGCGCGATCAATGGTGGTTTTCTCTCACCTCCGCTTGCCACGTGTCAATCGTTGAGTGGGATCGCTCTGCTCTCGTCCAAAACCATTTACCGTTTGAGGGCGCCCCGATCAATACCGCTGGTTTCGACAGTGCGGGTCCCACCTTCGTACATTTAGCACTTTTGCCTTTTCGCCCGCAATTCTCTGGTTCGCCATGCATCCAAGTGCTCGGGCTTCCTCCACTTCGGCCCTGTTTGCCCAGCGATGCGTGATTAGCGCTAATTGCGCATCAAAAACCTCCTTATTTTCTCGATCTGGGGCTCCCAGGGGCTACTTTGACCTCTTGCGTAGTCTCCATGGGCCTCGGTCAGCGCACTTTGGCTGAGGTCCTCGTCGTTCCACATTGGCTGCCATTGCCACTGGTTCAGGGTGTTTTTGATTGTTGTTTTGTAATTCTTTAGAGATTTGTCCTGCCCTGATACAGTCATGGTTCTTTAACAGTCTTACATGGATCCAATTCAGATCATTTTTTTTTTGGGTGGGGGGGGGGGGGATGGTGGGATGTTGATTTAAATCTTGTTATCCACCTAACTTTAAATGTCCAGTCTGAATCAGCTAATTAATTTCATCATAGTTTGCATCAAAACATATATAAAAATCAATCCCCTTGTTTTTTACTTCTTGGAAAACAACGTTTGTCCTTCTTCCTTGTCCTCTTCTATTCTACCTAGAACTTATGCTAGAGAAACCCATCTAAACAAGTGCCATGAAATTAGTTAAAGTTTCTCAATTATGAAATACAATGTGTAAAAAGAAGGTACAATTTCACATAAATTTTGTTTAATACATTTTAGCAAGGCTTAGATTAAAACATAGCAAATATGAGAATGTCAAGTGGAAAAGGGAAAATGAATTAATTGATGACTCAGGGAAAGTCTCAACAAAAAGAAAAACTTTGAATCATGCTTTTACATAAAATGTATGCTCTTCCTTCTTCAATAAATTTTGAACTTAATAACATTAGCCTTTTATTCTTATTTTTTAAGGGAAGGCTATAACTTTATTTCAAAATGATATTTCAATCATATTCCAATATCCAAAACATAGTGCCTTTAACAAGTTTAAGAGTTTACATATTGTGTGCAACAAAAACATGAATTAATAGGGAGCCAATATGAAAAATGGTAAGAGTGGAAGCAAAACTTGGAATCATCATTCTAGTAATCTTCACCCACATTCGTTCCAATTCTTGTTATACTCTAAATGCATTAAAAATCACAGATGAGATCTAAAGTTTTTAAAAAACAAATTTTGCATATTGTAAACATCTTCAACATTAACCATTTCACACATCACTATATATATAAAACCATTCACACATCAACTATTATATATATATATATATATATATATATATATTAATATATATATATATATATATTATATATATAATATATATATTATATATATATTATGATCCTTTTCCAAACCTTTCATGTATAACAACTTTAATATGTAAGCACATTAGCTCTATGTCATATGTCCAATCATTTCCTAGGTGTGTAACATAGGTCATAGGTTTAGAACTTTAATTCATATTTGAAACTCACATGGTGTAATAATAAGCCCAAAATAATCTTCATGTCATGATAATAAAATGTCAATGGTGTATACTTGAAACATAAATATTCATGCTATATAGTTAAATAAGCTATAAAAATCATGTCATTTGTTCTTAATACTTTGACTAATGGGACCCACCTACTTTATCTTAAGAAAACATTGTCAAGATTTAAGTTCTAATCTGGGTTAAAATGTTTTTGTAAAAGGAAGATCATATGCCTTTCAACCTAATAGCTAGTTATGGATGATCTAGAAATTAAAGTGGATATTCCAAAAAATAGTTTGTCATAGTTCGTCATAGTTTGTTAAATATTGATTTTCTACATATGCATGAAATAAATAAAATGCAAAAAATAGATAACAATGAATACAATCACATGCCATCCATAATGGGCACAAATATTTTCTCTAGGAAACACTTACTAGAGAAAACCCTACTCGAAAGTGAGCTTAATTTACTCTCTTTTCTCTTATAGGGTAATAATGCAATTATAAAGGAGAAGGCACTCTCTATGGGTTCTGAGACCTATAGTGTGTTATGTAGATTTTCATGTATATTTACAGCTCATGTAATGTACTAAAACACAAGACAAGAATCTACTCTACTCTTTAAACAACAGAAACCAAGAATCGATGAAAAAAATAATTGAAAAGACAAAGATAATCAAAGACACATAACACAATTGTTTCTATGGGGAAGTCACTACTCAAAATCCCGACTATCTATTTCATTAATCGGAAATTTGAGTGATAATACAAAGCTTGTTCTCACAATAATAATTCCACACAAGTATGATCGACTCTCTACCTCACAAGCCCACATTGACCAACACTTAGCTAATTTCTGTTGCCTACTGAGCCCCTATTTCCTTATGCAATTCTTGTGAGGAATAGCCCATATTTAAATGGGAATTCCTTCTTCCATAACTATGTAATCCAAACCTAGGTTCTCTTCTGATTTCATGCATGATGTGTACAACTTGGATCATTCTACAACTAATAGTACATTGTCCTTGTACTCTAGTCTCAACTGGGTCTTTCTATGAACTAACATGCATGAGTTTCTCATGAGGAAATCTTCAGTTAGTTGGAGTAGCACTGAGGATGCACCAATGCACCAACTCACTACTAGACCTCTACTAGTTCCACCAACAATTAGAACTAGTTTAACTGAGTATAACTCAATTAAACTGAGTTATCTAATTACAACTCAAATAAACTCATCATGGACCCCTAAAATTTACATGACTACAGAAATAATTCCAACTCGAAATTCCTAAACTAATTAAGTGAATTAAACTTAACTAACTATTTACAAGTTTCTATGAGAATGGAATTTGATTTTAACTCTCTGTTTAATTCAACGACAAATTAAACTAGAATTTCTTGTTGTCATTTCTCAACACTCCCTCTCAACAAGAAAGGGATTATCAGCTACCTCGATCGTGTCTCTGTGAAAATCAAATTTACATCTTGATAATGCCTTTGTCAAAATGTCAGCATCTTTCTCCTTTGTGGGAACATACTACAACAACATAATCTGCTTCAATACACAATCTATGAGATGATGATATTGGATATCAATATTCTTGGATCGATCATAAAAAAATGGATTTTTAGATAGTTTGATATAACTCTGATTATCGTTGTAAATCACAATTGGATCCATTTGTTGACCAAACAAACCAACCAGAATATTCCTCATCTAGATGGTCTCACATGTTGCCTGACTTGTAGCCACATACTCTGCCTCTACCGAACTAAGGCAATTGATCTTTATCTCTTGTTGTACCAAGAAATTGTTGCTGACCCAATACTCAAAATCCCTCTTGATGTGCTCTTCTTGTCAGATGGACTCCCTACCCAATATACATTGGTGAAGCCTTGAAGCTTCACTCCCTCTATCCATCTGTACCACAATTAAATACTAAGTAGTGCCCTTGAGATATCTCAACACATGCTTTATCGCCTTCCAATACAGCTTGGTAGGCCTAACCATTGCTTGGCTAAGATGGTTAACTACATAGCACATATTCGGTCATGTGTTCACCAAATACATGAGTTAACCCACAAGATTCATGTAAACAACAGCTTCCACTACTTCCCCTGAGGTAGCATCCTCCTTCCTCTAGTTGCTAGAGGAATCTCCATGGGTTTGTTGCTCTCCATGCAGAATCTCCTTAGTATCTCATTGGCATACTTTCCCTAAGACACAAATAATTCCCCATCATCCTGACATACATCCATGCTCATAAATTAATTCATGAGCCTCATGTCCTTCATCTCAAACTCTCTTGCAAGGTCCTCCTTGCAAGACTTGATCAGTTGATCATCACCTGTCAAAATCAAATCATCGACATATAACACAATGATCAACAATTTACCTTCCACCACTATGTGGTACAAGTTCGCATCCGCTTCACTCTTAGTGAAGCCCAACCTGATAAAGTAGTTATTGATCCTAGTGTACCAAGCACGGAGTGCTTGCTTCAACCCATACAATTCTCTCTTGAGTCGGAAAACATGCGTCATGGTCAAAGGTCTCAAAACCTTTAGGCTACTCTATGTACACCTCTTCCTTAATTGTGCCATTAAGGAAAGTTGTATTTACATCCATCTGATGTATCTTCCAACCCATAGGTGTTGATAGTGCCAATATAGATCGGATCAATAAGTACCTTGCAATAGGAGCGAAGGTATCATCATAGTCAATCCCCTCTACCTCTGAAAATCTAAGGGCCACAAACCTGACCTTATGCTTCTCCAAACTACCATATACATCTTGCTCTACCTTGTAAAGCCATTGAGAGCTCACCATTAACTTGTCCTATGGTCTCGAGACCACATCCCAAACACTGTTATGAAATATGGATTCATACTTCACCATGGTATGAACCCAAATCGGTTATTGCACTGCCTCCTCAAAGGAAGATTTCTTCGTCTCAAGACATCTGCTCATAAGAGCCATGTATCTAGTGCACATCTCAGGTGACCTCCTCTACCCGCGCTAAGATATGGGTGATCCCACATTCTCCCTAGCATCATGAAATAGCATGTTAGCCTTGTTAGAGTCGGTCTGGTCAGTACTCCGTCGAAGATCAAAACTCTTTATGCATTTCATTTTTAGGTGTCCTGCTCCATTCACCCAGCTGCATTCCACTAGGGGCATGCCATAATCTGATGGAGAAGGTCATGCTAGTCGTTCCCCCTCATGTATGGCTCCTACTGGCTCCAGTCTTTTGTCAATAATCACCAAAGTCCATGACAGTCAAGGTCTAGTCCTTTGAAGGACAAAAGTCATTTTTGATGTTTAGGTCTAGGGATTCATCAATTTGGTCTTTGAACATGTCCAGTAAAGCCATGCAGGCCAGAGTGAGGCCCTTACACAGTGATGATTCAGGGAGCTTCATCATCATGTGGATAGACTTCGACTCTTCTTCAAAACTCTATTTTGAAGAAAAGTCAAACAGTGTCATTTGTGATAAAATTTTCAAAAAAGTCATCGGTTGATTTCTTCAGATATAGTCATGGTTTCTGTGACCAAATGTCCTGTCGTGAAATCCCTGCAAAGAGTGCTGAAAATTTCATCATTTGAGTTAAAATGTCAAAGGGAAAGTGAAAATTAGTGTGTTTTAAAGTCAGTGAAAAAGTGTCAAAACATAACATTAGAAAAATGGGTTTTTGAGGAAGCAAAAATTTAACCCATCACTTCCAAGGCTATATATACAAGTTTTCATCAAACTTAAGTCATTGTGCTAATCCAAGCCTTCTAGAAACGTTGCAAAGGGTGTGAGTGTGCATCGTGCGTGTTTGAGTGAGTTGGAGGCAATTTCAAGGAGCGTGGCGCATATACTCAGTGGCGCGATGCACACAGAGGGCGCGGGGCACACAGAGCTAGCCCTCAGTTCAATTTTTCCATGGGCATGGTGCACACAGACCAAGGGCTGAAACAAGGCCAAATCACCTCCAAATTTTTGTGAAGCCCATCAAATTGAAAGGTAGGCTCTACGACTTCACTTGCTCATCAAGTTTTATAAATGATATGGTCGTTTATAGCGATGTTTGAATGCAACCAAATTCATAAAATCAACCACAAGAAATCACCAAAAACCATGATGGATAGGATTGCTAAGGTGTGGTGTTAGTGCCAAGGTTCCATTTCACCCATCATTTTTCCCTCACCTACCATTTTTCCTACCCCCATTTTCTCATGTTTCCTATTATCCCTACCCTAAATTACTACCAAACCCTCTCCCCTATCCCTCCACTCTTTGGTCAACATAACACCCCAAACCCTACCTTGTTAAAACCCCAAACCCTACCTTGTCAAAACCCCAAACCCTACCCTATCAAAATACCCAAAACCCCTCTCATATCCCTAAACAAACTTCTCCCTATAACCCTTATTCCCATCACATTACTCCCGTCCTAATACTCCCTATTTCATTGTTCCCCTTGGTGACAGATATCACAAAGGCACCCAACCTCACACCATCATCAAAGGGCAACCTAGGTATAGTACACACAGAAGTCCTGACATCACAGCATTCGTCAAAGTATGAGATGGAGACACAAAGTGACTCATCCTCAGAAGAGCAGGTTCCCAGGAGCATCACAAGAGTGGCAAACATGTCAGGGATGAGCCCACTACCCTCACTGAATTACAAGCATGCCCTCTTGCCATGTCATGTTTCAAGCACCTAGCATGTTTTGAATTTTTTCAAAGGGTGGCAAATGTTAGAGTTCATCATGAGTTGGCCCGTCTATTTGTGTTTCATCTACAAGGAGGTCAGTCTATCTTGGCCAGGGTCACTTTCACATTGACACCCGAAACTATATCAGTGGCAATAGGTATACCAAATGTTGGAGAATAGTGGCATAAGAAGAAGAAGGTGGACATGCAACACTATGAGCCTTGCATCAAGGCCAGATTCTTGAGTCATCTCACAAGAGTCTTTCCCTTCAGATACTTGAAATATGAGTATGCTCCACTCATGAGATTGATCATGAAATACTTCAACTGTGAGGGGAGGTTCTCTCAACTATATGCCTATCACATCCGGTTACTCATGCACTTTACCAGGGTGAGGATGATGAACCTCCCATTTTTCATATGCAGGAAAAAAGAGAGTATGAACACTTTCATGCTGCATATGACCCCTCAGCAGTAGCTTAACAGTGTGTATCACTTTGCTCTTATCCGGATTTTGGTAGATCATTAGTTGGGATTGTATGGCATTGCTTGGGAGGACTTCATCTCCCGTGACTTCTTCAGCACATCACAGGTACTATCAGAGCCAGAGCAGGAGATGGGTGGTCCTTCTCATCAATATGAACACCATGAGACCACTACCATGCCAGTTTTTGTTACATATCAGAGAGGAAGTAGGCACTTGTTTGCAGCAGCAAATCGAGTGTTATCTCCACCCAAGGTGGAAGGGGCCTTGCTTCCGGCATCAACAACACAGGTGTTGGACAAGGGCAAGAAGCCCGTGCATGATGAGGGGCCATCAGGTGAACAGGAGATCGATGTCATCCTCATTCAGGATGATGAGGCAGAGGTGGAAAATGCTCGACTTAGGATTACCATTCAAGAGCAGAACATGGAGATCCAAGACTTGTCACTCAATGTGGAGAGGGCCAGATGGATCACCAAGTATCTGGAGCAGAGGAGCAAGCAGCTTGAGGACTAGCAGGCAATCACAGAGCTGCAAAGCATCTGTGAGAATCGACAAGTTGCCCAGCAAAGGAGGATCAAGCTCACTACCTTGGAGCAAGAGATCAACAACGACCATGAGTCCTGGTTAGAGTAGATCAATATCCACCTAGAGAGACTGTTGGAGAAGGCCAACATAGACAAAACAATATTGAGGAGGATGGCTTGTCATTGCAAGGCATGGAACATGAGTGCAAAGGCCCCGATAAGGAGCTTGAAGGCCAAATTGAGCAGAGCAAAAAAAGAGGCAAAAGAGAAAGATCAACTTTGAATCTTAGTTGAATCTTCTTTGGCCCAGCATAGTGCCTCTTACAGAACCTCCAGCCCAAATTTCAAGAAATTTGGGACAATTTTGGTCACATGGAAATTTTTTGGCACAAACACAGGTTTTTTCTCCCTGTGTGTCGCGCCGCGCGAGATTGGGAGCTCCAAATGCGAAATGGTTTGCATTTTTGGATTCAGCATGTAAAATCACGACTACTAGCACTCAGGAAAGAAATTTGGACATGATTTGAGTCTCGAGGAGGTCAAAAATACCCAAAAAATGGCCTCACTTCCCCTATTTTGACACACAAGAAGCAGTCTTGGGAGAATGAAGATTTGGAGGGGCAAATGAGCTCCAAATTCAAAAATTCCACTTGGTTTGAAAAGTAGATAGGACCGGCTTTCCAACAAGCACACTTGGGCACATTTTTTACTCCTGCAAGTGCCTCAAAACCGGCCCCAAAGTGGCACGGCGCATATAGGAAAAAAGGCCCAATTTGCCTCTGTTTTGCAAAATTTCGATTCGCGACTTTTCATAATTGGGCCCTCTCATCTACACTTCACTTTTTCAACACCAAAGGTGGAATTTAAAGTATTTTCACTCCAGATAGGCTTCTATCCAAGTTGCAAAGGAAGGCAAACAGTCACCCCAAGCCATTTGTCACGTTTGTAACGCTGCAACTATAGCTGATGTTTGGCTCTCCATCTTCATTTTGTAATGATTCGAGTAACTCCCCAACCCTTGGGCATTATATCTCTTCATGGCACATTCTATATATTGTATGCAAACTATTTGCAAAGGGTTGGTTGGCTTGTAACTTCTGGGAGACTGTGGGAAAGAAACTCTGTTTCTTCATTGTATATTTTTTACAGAGGATTAATGAAAGGCAATGACTCTGTTTCATGAGATTCATGTGGTTGTGAGTGTAGAAAATGTGTCTCTTATGTTTCATATGTATCTTGTTATGTTTCATAGCTCATTTCATATTCATTTCTGGTGAAATTTTCTAAGTTAGATAAGGTAGAATTCAATTTTATTGCTCTTCCTGTGGGAAAATTTCATGTTCAGTGTTGTTTCTTCTGTTGAAAAGGATTCATGTGAGTATGCCCTTTTCACTCTCATAAGAAATCTCTCCATTCCGCATTGTTTCAAACTAAATTTTTGGACTCTCCACCTATCTTGCCTCACGAAGTAATCCGTGTCTTTATATTAAATTCTCTGTTCATTGAGGTCCATTGGTCCCATACCATCCCAGAAACACAGTCATTCATAAAAATCATTTCTTGTATCCATATTCACTTACTAGCCTAAGATAAATATTTCATTGTAAGTCATCTCAGGCCATTTCATTTATCTATTCACTGAGTGTGACTTGGAGAGAGCCCTTTCCTGTTCTAGTAGGGCTAGCTACCAAACTGAGCATGGTTTGTGGTTACCCTGAATTTTGCCTTCCTTCAGCCTAAGGCGGATTTAGGTGCTAACATAGTGGCGACTCTACTAGGGAACCGAAATCAATCCCCTTGCTTCTTAATAATTCTATGCTTCCGGATGATAAGTTTAGGATTTGATAGGTTGAGTAAAGTTGGTTGTGTCCTCTAATTTTTCTCAATAGCATGCTGGCTTCTAGAAGATACACTAGAGCTAATCCAGATCCCTACCCTCTGCACATCTACAAAAATCCCAATTTGATTTCAAGGATTCATCGTTAAGAAAGCTCTATATCGCCCATGATCAAATCCCATTCATGTCCGGACATTTTTGAGTATATTGAAGAGCTAGAGTTTGATGAGCAGTTTGAATTATCGTTGTTTGAAACCAAATCTGAAAGGGAGGTTGAATCTACTGTCCACAATCCACAATTTCTTGTAGACTTGGAGACGGAAAGGGCTAACCAGTCGATTGATAACTACATAGTAGCTCAGCTTCAAACTCCAATTGCTATCCCCTTAAAAATTGTGCACACTCCTCCAACACTTCCAAGGACAAATCCGCCAAGAGTGATGGCTAACCATTTTGCACCTCTTGTTTTGCCTCAAGTTTTAGATGATATGCCCGCAGATTACCAAAGCAAAATCTCATTTTTTGATGGCACTCCTAATGGCATTACTGCTCAACAACATGTGGATAGAATGGCCGACTTCTATGAACTTCATGAGATCGATGCGGAGAATGTGGCAATGAGACTCTTCATATAGACATTTGCAGGTGAAGTGAGGAAATGGTTCAGAGGTTTTCCGGCTGCTCGTATCGCTACCTTGGCTGACCTACAAAGACAATTTTTAAACCGCTGGGAAGTGAAAAAGAATCCTCTTCAAATTCTAGCCGAATATGAGCAAATCAAAATAAACATTGGTGAGTCCGTCCAATATTATTGCATTAGATTCAATTCAGTTTATAACAAAATTCCATATCATCTAAGGCCACCTATGGGACTAGCCATGGTGAAGTTCCCGGATGGTTTTGATGGTGACATGGCTTATCAATTGAGAGAAAGAGACCCGGCCACAATGGAAGACATGCAAAAGATAACGGTCAGCGTTGAAGCAAATCTGCTGACCAAGAGAGCTAGAGCAAATGCAGAGAAGAAGGTCACTGCAAAGGAAGAATCTTCCTCGGTAGATCAGCTACTTCGGAAGGTAGAGCAGATGCTTGAAAGAGTGAAACTTGACAAACCAGAGCCACAAGTTAGAAATCCTAACTTTTGTGGGCAGCAACAACCACAATATAGAATAAGACAGAGAGATCAGCAAGCCCAAGAGCAGACTGCACAACAACCAGTATAGACACCTTTGCAGCAAAATTTTGTGCATGGACTAGAATCAGATGAGGACGAGAATGTAATAGGCGAAGAAAATCACCTCTTTACTCCTGACGATTTGCCTAGTTATCTCACTGAGGATGAAGAGTATGCAGAGAGTTCAGCCGTACACAAAGAATTAGATTTCATTCTAACAAATGACATCGTCTTGGAGGAAGAATCCGATAAATACCAAAGAGGCTATATGAATGCTTTGTCCTGCCAACAGCAGCGATATTCTCTTAGAAACAGAGATGTGACGGTCAAACCCATTCAAAAAAGGAAGGATGTTGAAGCGTCAAAGAATGATTCAGCAGTTACACAAAGGAAAGGAAAGGAGGCGGTTGATCTGGGGAGCAGCAAATCACCATCAGCAGAATAATCACATCAGCAAGTTACATTGAAAGAAAAGGAAAGGAAAGAAATCCCAGTAAAAGAGGTAGAAAAGATTCATGCTTTCAATTTAGAGAATGAGATTTCTAAATTGAAGATATCCATCCCCTTGACTGAAATAATGAAGAAAAGCAGTCATAAAGGACAAGTATCTAAAATGTTGAATTTGGACCCAATGTCCGACATGGTGAATGTCGAAGATGATCAACGTGAAATGATTTTTGGGCCAGCATCAAATGGTGAGTCTCCTGATAGTGATGTGCCACCTTTTTCATCAGTTTAAGGTTGCATGATTTTTTGTTACATAACTCCATGTTTGATTCCGGAGCTTCTCACAATCTCATGCCCAAGGCAATCATGGATAAGCTTGGCCTAGACATCACCCGGCAATATCATGATCTTTATTCATTTGATTCCAGTAGAGTAAGATGTATAGGTCTCATCAAAGACTTGGTTGTGAGTTTGGATCAGCTCCCAATGAAGAATGTTTTGATGGATGTTGTGGTAGCAGATATTCCTCCCAGGTTTGGCATGCTTCTTTCCAAGTCTTGGGTAGCGAAATTGAAAGGGACACTACAACTAGATTTCTCCTATGCAACGATTCCAGTGTTTGGACAAATGAGGAAATTGTATTGGGAACAAAAAATGAAATACATGATCACAAGCAAGGAAAAACCCATAAATCATCCAATTAACTATGTACATACAGATTTAGAGTCTTTTGTTTTGTATTCAGATAGTTTCAATGATATAAATAGTAAGTTAGTAGAAGCAGATGGTATTCTATAAATAACATAAAATTTCAGAGAAGTTTTGAAGAAAGAAAATCAAGAACAACAGAACACCATTGGGCGATCAGATGAAAATAATGGACAACAAGCAGACAAGGCACAACAAATAGATTTCCAACACTTGCAAGAGGAGGAAGAAGGTTTGTGGACCATGGATTTCGATGGAGTAGTGGGAAATGATGGTGCTGGAATTGGAATTTGGGTACGTAGTCCTTTCTCCGCCCCAAACAAAGTCCCTAGTAACATGCAGGTATTCTCTTACAAGTTGGCTTTTGAGTGTTCAAATAATGAAGCTGAGTATGAAGCTCTGATTGCTGGCCTAAAGATTCTAAGAAAGCTTAACGCTAAGAGGATTTCAGTATATGGCGATTCCAAATTGGTTATCAAGCAGGTCAGAGGCGAATATCAAGCAAAGCATCCTAGGATGCGGGCTTACCATAATGCAGTCCTAGACATTTTAAAATTATTTTTAGAATACACCTTGACATGTGTGCCTTGTATACAAAATAGTATTGCTGATGCTCTTGCCAAGGGAGCAAGTATTTTGAAGATCCCAATGAAATCTAGCAACAAATTCGAAATCCATGTCAAGCATCATCCAACCGTTCCAGACAATCATAGATATTGGCAAGTGTTCCAAGATGATGAGGAGATTGAAGATTTTCTGCAAAACAAAGGCAAGTTCAAAGAGACCTCAATTGATGAAGAAAATGACAATGGTAAAGGTAATGGTATAGATGAGGTGCAGATCAATGAAATGGACGTGTTGTAGTTGAAGAATAATGTTATTCCCAAAGGCTTGATACCTCTAGAAGAACTCTTTGATCGAGATGATGTAGCCCACAAGCAAACATTGTAGCCAATAGAGAAGGGTGTGGAAGAGGTCAATATCAGAACAACTGCAAATCCTAAATTGGTAAAATTGTCCAAAGCATTGCCACCAAAGATCAAGGACAAATATATCAGTTTGATGTCTTCATTTGCAAATGTGTTTGCTTGGGACTATTCCGACTTAAATACATATGATACTAATATAATTCAGCACACTATACCCATCAAGCCCAATCAAAAACCATTCAGACAGAAGTTGAGAAGGCTAAATACAAAGTTGCTGCCATCTATTGAAAAGGAGATCAACAGGTTGTACAAATCATGGATCATTGTTCCAATTAGATTTTCGGATTGGATCTCTAACTTGGTGCCCATAAGGAAGAAGATAGGTGAGATTCGCTTATGCATTGATTTTAGAAATCTAAACAAAGTTTCATTGAAAGACAATTATCCACTGCCCAAAATGGAGCATATACTTCAACGAGTAGTGGGAGCATCTCGTATGTCACTGCTTGATGGTTATTCCAGATATAACCAAGTTTCTGTCCATGAGGATGACCGAGACAAGACAGCATTCACCACTCCATGGGGAACCTTTCATTACACTAAATCCCTTTCGGTTTGAAGAATGTGGGTGCCACATTTCAGCGTGCAATGGACTTGGATTTTGCAAATGAGAAGGATGTCTTTTTGGTGGTGTATTTGGATGATTTGACGGTGTTTTCCAAATCTGATGAAGAGCACATGTACCATCTTAAAACTGTCTTCCAAAAGTACAAAAAATATGGCTTGTCGTTGAATCCAAAGAAGAGCTTGTTCGCCATGGAAGAAGGAAAACTACTCGGGCACATTATCTCAAAAGATGGCATTCGTATTGACCCAGCATGTGTGCAAGCAATTCAGCAAATCGATCTACCCCGGAATAAAAAAGAGATACAATCGTTCAATGGTAAGATGAATTTTCTGTGCCGCTTTGTACCTAATCTTGCTGAGCACCTAAGAGAGATGACAAATATGCTTAAGAAGGACAGCCAAGTGAAATGGACGGAGGAGGCTGTAAAATCTTTCAATTTGGTCAAATTAGCTCTTTCCTCGGCTCCAATTCTAGTCAACCCAAACTACACTCAGGATTTCATATTGTTTTCATTTGCTTCGGAGCATACTATGGTAGCAGTGTTATTGTAGAAAAGAGATGATCATGAAAGGCCCATTGCATTTTTCAGCAGAGCTATAAGATACGCAGTCTTAAAGTACAACATCATTGAGAATCAATCCCTTGCACTTGTGAAGGCATTGAAAGATTTCCGGGTGTATATTCTACATTCTCACATTCTGGCCTATGTTCCTAACGCTACTGTCAAAGATGTTTTAGTGCAGACCGATCCGGAAGGAAGAAGAGGCAAGTGGGTTGCAGCCTTGCTAGAATATGATGTGGAAATAAAGCCCACAAAGTTGGTTAAAGGACAGGGATTGGTGAAGTTAATGGTTGAATCAAACTTGGACGCCTTGGACATAAATTTGATCGTTGCCTTGTCCGATGAGGATGAGAAAGGATTGTCAATTCAAGTATCTGAAATGTTTTCTCTTTCTCCATGGTATTCAGATATCATATATGTGCTTAAAAATTTGTCACCACCACCTGGCATTACTAGAAACAAAGAGAGAACACTCAAGTTGAAGGCTGCCAAGTTTTGCATTCTTAATTCTGCACTGTATTGGAAAGATCCCGGTGGCATTTTGTTAAATTTTTTGGTGGAAGAGGAAGCAAAGAAAGTCATGGAGGACTGCCACCAAGGAGACTGTAGTGGTCACCTTTTTTGGAAGTCAACAGCAAACAAAATTCTGAGAGCAGGGTACTATTGGCTGACATTGTTCGCCGATGTATATAAGATGGTCAAACGCTGTCATAAGTATCATATTTTCGAAGGAAAGCAGAAGTTACAACCTCTACCACTCAATCCCATTGAGGTGAGTGCCCCTTTCTAGCAATGGGGATTGGATTTCATTGGCGAAATTCATCTCGCTTCTTCCGAACAGCATAGATGGATCCTCACAGCTACAGATTATTTCACGAAATGGATTGAGGCAATTCCCACCAGACAAGCTACAGATGTGGTAATCATCTCATTCCTTCAAAATAACATCTTGTCTCGCTTTGGTTGCCCGAATAAGCTAATCACTGATAACACAGCAGCTTTCAAATCAAAAAGGATGGTAGAGTTTTGTCATAAATATCACATCATTTTGGGTCGCTCAACTGCCTATCATCCGCAAGGCAATGGATTGGTGGAATCTTTGAACAAATCATTGGTCAACATAATCAAGAAGTTGCTGGAAATAAACAAGAAGAGATGGCATAAGAGATTGGTAAATGCGCTTTGGGCAAATCGGGTCAGTCAAAAGAAATCCATAGGTACGTCACTGTTTGAGCTTGTTTATGGAGTTGATACAGTATTTCCTACCTCTCTCACTACCTCGGTAGTCAAACTTCTTCAGGAGGCCAGCAGTGAAGAAGACCCCATGTAGAGAAGGTTGAATCAAATGATCCACTTGCAGCAGACTAGAGAAGAAGTTTTCAAGAACACATCCAAATTGCAGGAGAAAATCAAGAAAATTTATGACAGAAAGGCAAAGGTGGACAAATTTCAGGTGGATGATGTGGTGCTGAAGTGGGATGCAAGGAATGAGGAGAAAGGCAAGCATAGTAAGTTTGAGAACCTCTGGAAAGGTCCTTTCAAGATTGCAGCATATCAGGGGCAGAATTCCTTTCTTCTAAAGGAAATGAACTAGGAAGACTGTCCAGGAGGGTTGATCAATGGTCGACTACTCAAGCGGTACCATTTCTAAGTTATTAACGCTAATTCCACTATCACTGTAAATACCATTTTATTTCAGTTTTGTTAGAGTTGGTCAAGTTAGCCTTTAAGTCATTTCAATGTCAAGTTGGAGTCAATTTTTTGGTCATTTCAGTGTCATAAATGAGTCAGAGTCCTGTATTATTTATCGAAATGATGACTCCATAGCCCAATGGATGAAGGCACTATCTAGCTCTTTCAGAGATCTGTTGTTCTTGGCACCTCGAAGGAGCTACCATCCCCCATTGGAGCCAATGTTAGAGTCGGTCTGGTCAGTCCTCCGTCAGAGACCAAAACTCTTTATGCATTTCATTTTTAGGTGTCCCGCTCCATTCACTCAGCTGCATTCCACTAGGGGCATGCCATGAACTAACGAAGAAGGTCATGCTAGTCATTCACCCTCATGTCTGGCTCCTACTGGCTCAGGTATTTTGTCAATAATCACCAAAGTCCATGACAGTCAAGGTCTAGTCCTTTAATGGACAAAAGTCATTTTCGATGTTTAGGTCTAGGGATTCATCAATTTGGTCTTTGAACATGTCCAGTAAAGCCATGCAGGCCAGAGTGAGGCCCTTACATAGTGATGATTCAAAAAGCTTCATCGTCATGTGGATAAACTTCGACTCTTCTTCAAAACTCTATTTTGAAGAAAAGTCAAACAGTGTCATTTGTGATAAAATTTTCAAAAACGTTTTCAGTTGATTTTCTTCATATACAGTCATGGTTTCCATGGCCAAATGTCCTGTCATGCAATCCCTACAAAGAGTGCCGAAAATTTCATCATTTGAGCTAAAATGTCAAAGGGAAAGTGAAAATCAGTGTGTTTTAAAGTCAGTGAAAACGTGTCAAAACATAACATTAGAAAAATGGGTTTTTGAGGAAGCAAAAATTTAATCCATCACTTCCAAGGCTATATATACAATTTTTCATCAAAATCAAAGTCATTGTGTTAATCCAAGCCTTGGAGAAACATTGCAAAGGGTGTGAGTGTGCATCGTGCGTGTTTGAGTGAGTTGGAGGCAATTTCAAGGAGCACGACGCATATACTCAGGGGCGCAGCGCACACAGAGGCCGCGGTGCACACAGAGCCAACCCTCAGGTCAATTTTTCCACGAGCGCAATGCACACCCAGGGCGCAACGCACTGGGTTTTGCGCGTGGTGCACACAGACCAAGGGTCGAAACAAGGCCAAACCACCTCCAAATTTTTGTGAAGCCCATCAAATTGAAAGGTAGGCTCTATGACATCACTTGTTCATCAAGTTTTATAAATGATATGGTGGTTTATAGAGATGTTTGAATGCAACCAAATTCATAAAATCAACCACAAGAAATCACCAAAAACCATGATGGCTAGGGTTGCTAAGGTGTGGTGTTAGTGCCAAGGTTCCATTTCACCCATCATTTTTCCCTCACCTACCATTTTTCCTACACCCCTTTTCTCATTTTTCCTATTATCCCTACTCTAAATTACTACCAAACCCTCTCCCCTATCCCTCCACTCTTTGATCAACATAACACCCCAAACCCTACCCTATCAAAATACCCAAAACCCCTCCCATATCCCTAAAACAACTTCACCCTATAACCCCTATTCCCATCACATTACTCTCGTCCTAATACTCCCTGTTTCATTGTTCCCCTTGGTGACATATATCACAAAGGCACCCAGCCTCACACCATCATCAAAGGGCAGCCTAGGTACAGTACACACAACAATCATGACATCACAGCATTCATCAGAGTATGAGATGGAGACACAAAGTGACTCATCCTCAGAAGCGCAAGCTCCCAGGAGACATCACAAGAGTGGAAAACATGTCAAGGATGAGCCCACTACCCTCACTGAATTACAAGCATGCCCTCTTTCCATGTCATGTTTCCAGCACCTAGCATGTTTTGAATTTTGTCAAAGGGTGGAAAATGTTAGAGTTCATCATGAGTTGGCCTGTCTATTTTTGCTTCATCTACATGGAGGTCAATCTATCTTGGTCGGGGTCACTTTCACATTGACACCCGAAACTATATCAGTGGCAACAGGTATACCAAATGTTGGAGAACAGTGGCATAAGAAGAAGAAGGTGGACATGCAACACTATGAGCCTTACATCAAGGCCAAATTCTTGAGTAAGCTCACAAGAGTCTTTCCCTTCAGATACTTGAAAGATGAGTATGCTCCACTCATAAGATTGATCATGAAATACTTCAGCTGTGAGGGGAGGTTCTCTCGACTATATGCTTATCACATCTGGTTGCTCATGCACTTTACTAGGGTGAGGATGATGAACCTCCCGTTTTTCATATGCAGGAACATAGAGAGTATGAACACCTTCATGCTGCATATGACCCCTCAGCAGTAGCTTAACAGTGTGTATCACTTTTCTCTTATCCGGATTTTGGTAGATCATCAGTTGGGATTGCAGGGAATTGCTTGGGAGGAATTCATATCCCGTGACTTCTTCAGCACATCATAGGTACTATCAGAGCCAGAGTAGGAGATGGGTGGTCCTTCTCATCAGTATGAACACCATGAGACCACTACCATGCCGGTTTTTATTACATATCAGAGAGGCAATAGGCACTTGTTTGCAGCGGCAAAGCGAGTGTTATCTTCACCCAGGGTGGAAGGGGCCTCGCTTCTGACATCAGCAACACAAGTACTGGACAAGGGCAAGAAGCCCGTGCATGATGAGGGGCCATTAGGTGAAAAGTAGACCGATGTCATCCTCATTCAGGATGATGAGGCAGAGGCAGAAAATGCCCGACTTAGGATGACCATTGAGGAGCAGAACACGGAGATCCAAGACTTGTGACTCAATGTGGAGAGGGCCATATGGATCATCAAGTATCTGGAGCAGAGGAACAAGCAGCTTGAGGACCAATAGGCAATCACAGAGCTACAAAGCATCCGTGAGAATCGACAAGCTGCCCAGCAAAGAAGGATCGAGCTCACTACCTTGGAGCAAGAGTTCAACAACGACCGTGAGTCTTGGTTAGAGCGGATCAATATCCACCTGGAGAGACTGCTGGAGAAGGCCAACAAAGACAAAACCATACTGAGGAGGATGGCTTGTCATTACAGGGCACGGAACATGAGTGAAAAGGCCCGGATAAGGAGCTTGAAGGCCAAATTGAGCAGAGAAACCAAAGAAGCAAAAGAGAAAGAACAGCTTCGAATCTTGGCTGAAGCTTTTGTGGCCTAGCATAGTGCCTCTTAGAGAACCTCCAGCCCAAATTTCAAGAAATTTGGGACAATTTTTGTCACATGGAAATTTTTTGGCACAAACATAGGTTTTTTCTCCCTATGTGTCGCGCCACTGGCGCAGCACGTAGGATTGGGAGCTCCAAATGAGAAATGGTTTGCATTTTTGGATTCAGCATGAAAAATCACGTCTACTGGCACTCGGGCAAGAAATTTTGGCATGATTTGAGTCTCTAGGAGGTCAAAAACACCCAAAAAATGGCCTCACTGCCCCTATTTTGACACACAGGAAGCAGTCTTGGGAGAATGAATATTTGGAGGGGCAAATGAGCTCCAAATTCAAAAATTCCACTTGGGTTGGAAAGTAGATAGGACAGGCTTTCCAACAAGAACAATTGGGCACATTATGGACTCCTGCAAGTACCTCAAAACGGGCTCCAAATTGGCGCAACGCATATAGAAAATGGCGCGGCACATATAGGAAAAAATTTCCAATTTGCCTCTGTTTCGCGAAATTTTGATTCGTGACTTTTCATAAGTGGGCCCTCTCATCTACACTTCACTTTTTCGACACCAAAGGTGGAATTTAAAGTATTTTCACTCTAGATGGGCTTCTATCCAAGTGGCAAAGGAAGGAAAATAGTCACCACAAGCCATTTGTCACGTTTGTAACACTGCACCTGTAGCTAATGTTTGGCTCTCCACCTTCATTTAGTAATGATTCGAGTAAATCCCCAACCCTTGGGCGTTCTATCTCTTCATGGCACATTCGATATATTGTATGTAAACTATTTGCAAACGGTTGGTTGGCTTGTAACTTCTGGGAGATTGTCGGAAAGAAACTTTGTTTCTTCATTGTATATTTTTACAGAGTATTAATGAAAGGAAGCGACTTTGTTTCATGAGATTCATGTGGTTGTGAGTGTAGAAAATGTGTCTCTTACGTTTCATATGTATCTTGTTATGTTTCATAGCTCATTTCATATTCATTTCCGGTGAAAGTTTCTAAGTTAGATTAGGTAGAATTCAATTTTATTGCTCTGCCTGTGGGAAAATTTCATGTTCAGTGTTCTTTCTTCTGTTGAAAAGGATTCATGTGCGTATTCCCTTTTCACTCTCATAAGAAATCTCTCCGTTCCGCATTGTTTCAAACTAAATTGTTACACTCTCCGCCTATCTTGCCTCACAAAGTAATCTGTGTCTTTATATGAAATTCTCTGTTCATTGAGGTCCATTAGTCCCATACCATCCCAAAAACATAACCATTCATAAAAATCACTTCTTGTATCCATATTCACTTACTAGCCTAAGATAAATATTTCACTGTAAGTCATCTCAGGCCATTTCATTTATCTATTCACTGAGTGTGAATCAGAGAGAGCCCTTTCCTGTTCTGGTAGGCCTAGCTACCAGACTGAGCTTGGTTTGTGGTTACCCTGAATTTTGCCTTCCTTCAGCCTAAGGCAGATTTAGGTGCTAACGAGCCTCTCTAGTGTGCTTCTTCTATCTCTAGAAGACTCTTCCTGAGTGGATGTCTCCACTCCTGAATCATCTTCATGTTGTTGCTCCACATTAATCTAAGGATCCTCAACCTTAGGAGATAAAAGCTCCTCAACCACATGTAGCTCAGGCTCCCTCTTAATGGAAACTTGCATGGCCATCTCCTCATCAAATCTTACATTACTACGAACCATTGTCATCATGCTGGTTGGAAAGTAAACCCAATAGTTGTTTTAGTGTATTAGTGTACCCCACAAATATCCCAAACTTTGTTGTCATATCAAGCTTCTTTCATGGATCTTTGGTCACATGGAAATATACCAATGACCCAAAAATCCTGAAGTGACCAACATATGGCCTCTTGCTAGAAT
Source organism: Pinus taeda (assembly GCA_000404065.3). Lineage (NCBI taxonomy): Eukaryota > Viridiplantae > Streptophyta > Pinopsida > Pinales > Pinaceae > Pinus > Pinus taeda. Next base: position 40,258 of record APFE030964296.1, on the reverse strand, counting down.
AATCGTCCTTTAGTTTCTTCTTCCCAAGAACCTGATGCAGGCTACGGTTCTACACATAAACCATTGTGTTGCATGCCTCAGCCCACAAGTGTAGTGGTTAGCCCTGACCATGCAACATTTCTCGTGCTACCCCTAAAATTCTTTTGTTCATCCTCTCAGCCACTCGATTATGTTGTGGGTTATGGGGTGTCGTTAACTCTTGTTTAATCCCTTCTTCTGCAAAACAATTCTTAAACTCATTTGATACATAATCACTATCGTTATCACTCCTCAGAGATTTAACCTTCTTGCCAAACTATTTCTCGACCAATGCTTTAAATTCACAAAACTTTGTGAAAGTTTGATCCTTCTTCTACACGAAAAATATCCAACATTTATGAGAAAAGTCATCAACAAATATAACATAATACCTATGTTTGGTCATGGATGCGGTCAAGAATGGTCCACATACATCTAAATGGACTCAATCTATAATCGCTTCTACTCAGCTATCTCTTTCATGAAAGGAAGCCTTGGTGTATTTTCCTAAAGTACACCCCTTGCATGTAACAAATTTCTCTAGTGTACCTTTGGGAAGACCAGTAGAAATCTACTGCATGATTTTCAAAGCCCCATGATGCAAGTGGCCCAATCACCTATGCCACAACTAAACAACATCTCATCTCTGCATATTCTCTGCTTTTGTGCTCAAATAAGCATAATCCTCTACCTCCAACTTATATAGATTCTTAACTTGAATCCATGTCTTTTTTACTTGACCCATGGCTATGTGTCAAAGGAATGCCTTTCCTTTCGATAAAATCACATCATAGCCTCTATCCTCAAGCATGGATACCAATACTAATTTCTTCTTCAACCCATGCACATACATAACATCCCTTAAGGTGAGAGGATCACCCTGCTCCCTCTGAAAAGTAACCATGCCCAATCGAGTAGCATTATACCTCCCATCATCACCCATCTCGATATGCATCTAGAGATCTTTCTCCTCTAGGTCACTGAACAACTCATTGTCACCAATCATGTGGAATGAAGCTCCACTATCAAGATACCATACACTACCCATCATTGATGACACCATGCATGCAATGAGAGTAAATTCTAATTCTAATTAAGAGGCCAAAGCCTCACCTACCACTCCTCTTGAGGACTTCTTCTTGGACTACTTGAGCGGACAAATTGTCACAAAATGGCCCAAGTCATGACAATGAAAGCACTTAAATTTAGTCATGTCTTTATTCTTACCTCCATGGCAATAATTTGATTTGTAATGGGATGCCTTCCCTTTTCCTTTCCTTTCCTTACTCACTAAGGCACAATTTTCCTCATCGTTAGTCTTTGATGAGGAACCATCTCTAGTGTTCCTTATGATCTCATCCTATATCAAATCCGACCACAATTGTTCCCAATTTGGTAGTTTCTCGATTCCATTCATAGATTCCTGATAGTTATTCCAACTGTTAGGAAGGCCTAGGAGATCTAGGCTCACCATATCATCCTCAAAAATGGTTATTCGAACACTTCCAATCTCATCACGGCAGTGAGTGAACTTGGTCAAGTATTTTCGAATGGTCTTGCCTTTCTCCATCTTTATTTTTCGAAGCTTGTCTTTCAATGCAAACTTCCTATGGTACTGTTGTTTTGTAATAGGTTTGTTAATTCTTTCCACATAGCACATGGGTTTTCCTTCCCATGGAGACTTGAGACAATGTGGTCTTGAACTCCCTCAAGGATTATATGCCTCTCCTTCGCCCCACTTCTTTCATTCAACCAAATTCTATGCATCCAATGGTGCAGGCTTTGAAATTTCTTGATTAATGAATTCCTTCAAGCCATTATCCTCCATCACAACCTCCATTCTATCCTTCCATGCTATATAATTTGAGTTTCTTTCCAATGCATACTCGAGCCGCAAACTGTATAATGCCATTTGTCAATCTTGAAGTATGTATTGCAAATTCGAATTTCACCTATAACCAAAACTAAAAACTTAGAAATCTCCTCTAGTATACTACCTTCAGCTCTAATACCATGTAGATAAGTTCAAAAAATTTAGCTCTGATACCATGTAGATTTTCTTGTAGATTCACAACTCATGTAATGTACTAAAACACAAGATAAGAAAATACTCTACTCTTTAAACAACAGAAACCAAGGATCGATGAAAACAATAATCGACGAGAAGAAGATAATAAAATACACATAATTCAATTTTTTCTATGGTGAAAGCCACTGCTCAAAACCCCAACTATCTATTACATTAACTAGAAATCTAAGTGATAATACAAAGCTTGTTCTCACAAGAACAATTCCACACAAGTATGATCAACTCTCTACCTCACAAGCCTACACTGACCAACACTTAGCCAATTTCTATTACCTATTGATCTCCTATTACCTTGCACAATTCCTATGAGGAATATCCCATATTTACTTGGGAATTCCTTCTTCCATAACTGCACAATCCAAAACTAGGTCCTCTTCTAATTGCATGAATGATCTGTACAACTCGGTTCATTCTACAACTGATAGTACAATGTCCTTGCACTCTAGTCTCAATTGGGTCTTTCTCTTAATTGACATGCATGATTTTCTCATGAGGTAATCTCCAGTTAGTTGGAGTAGCACTGAGGATGCACCAGTGCACCAACTCACTACTAGACCTCTACTAGTTCCACCAACATTTAGAACTAGTTTAACTAACTATAACTTAGATAATCTGAGTTATCTAATTACAACTCAAATAAACTCATCCTTGGCCCATAAAATTTAGGGAGAACATATACATGACCACAAAAATACTTCCAACTCGAAATTCATAAGCTAATTAAGTCAATTAAACTTAATTAACTATTTACATGCTGCTATGAGAATAGAATTCGATTTTAATTCTTAGTTTAATTCGAGCACAAATTAAACTAGAATTTCTTTGTTACCATTTCTCAACATGTTAGGCTACTACCATAAACTAACTACCTATATTATGATCTATAACTCCCACTCTATTTGATATGATATTTTGTGGAACAATATGCAATAGCATATAATGGAACCCCTACTCCTCCTAGTGACATACTTTTTATAGAACCTGATAGCCAACTAGGGGCCAGGTTTGACACCAACTCTCAACTATAGTTACAACATTGAACCTTTTATAATATTCTTCATGGTCCACACATTTTTATCCCCTTTCGCATGAGTAACATAGGTTTATGTTGCATCTACTCGAACCATGACGGTTAAACAAAAAGGTCATATTCTAAGAGGCATAACTTTTGCATACAAACTCTAATTGACGTTTTTCTTGCACCATTGAATAGGTCTTTGAGTGTAGAACAACACTAAGGGGTTTGACACAAGTTAGTGCTTTTTGACCAAAAAAAATTGTGTAATGCTTCAAAATGGCTTCAAAAGGTTTTAGAACCCAATTCTCTAAATTGGGACCCATCGATAAAAATGACTCTGTAAGATAATTCCTCCAATTTTTCCACTCTAAAATCATTGAGATAGATGAAAAACAATATAATGATACAATATAGATCATACCTCCCCATTTTAGGAGGATTTTTTCACCAAATTATTTAATAAATGGCATGAATAAATGCTCGCTCTACATTGTCCCTAGAGTACCAATTTTCTTTGCATGGAAGCTATCCTTTCAACCCAATTTGCCAACCCATCTTTTTTAGTTCTGGATCACTTTCAACAAAGCTATGTCCTCTACCAACTCAGCCTGAGCATCTATATCTAAGTCATATATGGAAGGTAAGACAAACCCCTCCTAATCCAACATGGAAGGCTCATAGAGTTTAGATTTTCCACATTCAACATAAAGTAAATGTGCATGTATGGGGGTATACCAAGTCCGCAGATATTATATCCTACCCTTTCAAGTATCTTGAAAGGACCATATTAAAATTCTTTAATATTCTTACCAAGACCCTATAGCCTTTTTGTATTCAACCATAAGCATACTTCGTTTCCCAGTTTGAATGACTTCTTTGTTCTGAGTTGGTCATGGTTGGCCTCACATTATTCTTGTGAATTCTTCAATCCCTCTAGTAGTTGCAAGTGGATATACCTAATCTTCCCAACAAATTTTTATGCTCTTAATGCATCTTCTATGAGATCCTCCCTCATTCCTCCTTGTTTCCCATATACAACATCCAAGGGTGAAGGTGGCGAATATCCAAATAAATTTTCAAATGGGGCTTACCAATAGAACTAAAGATTTCTATATCATAAGAGTGTTGTCTATAGACTAGAATTTCATACCAAGTCTTCATATGTTTCTAATTATATCCCATCAAAAGCTAGTAAAAATGTATACTCACTTTTGTTTTCCCATATGTTTGTGGATATACTTTTGTAGACCTCTTTAACTTCGTGTCCATATTCCCCCACAATTTATTCTAAAACCCACTAAGAAATCATGTTTCCCTATCTAAAATTATGCTCCTTGGTATCTAAAATTTCACCCAAGCCTATTCAAAGAGCAAGAATGTTGCTTATTTCCCTTTGATGGTCTTTTTACAAGGCATGAGAATGCACATATTTATAAACCTATAAACTACTACAAAAACATAGTCATCTCCCTTCCTAGTAGTTGGTAAACCTCCCATAAAATCCATGGAAATTCTTTCCCAAGGATTAGCGTGTATTGGTAAGGGATGGTATAGACTCTTTCTTCTTGTTATCAAGATTTCTAGTAAAACAAAGTATACATCATGTTATGTGGAATTTACGATTGAGAATAAAATTATCTTCCCTAGACCCAGGGGACAAGTCTAGAACAACATAAATAAAAGAATATAAAGTTTCCCTTAGATAAATTGAAGAATGGGAAAGAGGCTTACTTGGAATCCGTCGCAAGTTTACTTTCCTCCTAGCTTGTAAACTCCAATCATATTTCTGATTACTATAATTAGAACCTATACATACATTCATAATAAGCCAAAGATCCACAACATATATGTAGCATAATTCAGTTACTCTATTCAATGGATCAACAAAGCATTGAAATACATTAAAGTAAATGTAATATAACACATATAAGAAAATGATATACTCTTTGTATTAATATAAATAAGAGAGAGTTTACAACCAAGAATAGTAGCTTATCTTGTAGAGATCTCCCCAAGTTGACTTTGCCTTCCTTGTCACAAAGCACACCTCAATGTCACTCTAATGCATGAAGATGATGACTCCTTAGATTCAAGATAGTAGCATGAGGGCATGATTAGTCTCCAAAATCCAACCTTGATGTTGTAGATGATAGTAAATTTATAGGAGAGGGATGGTAGTTTATTAATTCTTACCCATTTACCAATCTAGACTTGAGATCAACTTAATATGGAAGGATGAACTCAAGGGATAAGAGGTGAATTCTCCAAGGTAGGATAAAATAGGACTCGTGCTTCTTATATAAGGTAAATGGTTATAACAACCTCTAGAAGCTTCTGGAAGAGGAAGCTTCATGTTTCTTTTTAACTTTCCTGAATTTCTATAATCAGTGCAACCCAACAAGGAGAAAGTTGTTGCTAATCAACACTGGTGCATAAAGGATAAATTTGTTGTTGAACATAGGTCTCTAACGGGGGAAGGTTTGTTGGGGCTTAAAAGCACTAATTTTTGGTAGTTTGACCCAGAAACTTAGTTATTTGGAAAGGTCATGCTTAGGGATTCATGTAGTGATGATAACAACAAGTTCTCGGATGATGATTGATCCAGTTTGCAAGTTGTTTGGTAATCTAATTGATCTTAAATTACGTACATGAATTATCAACCAGGGCTAGTAAAATGATGAAGTGTATGTGCATTGTATGTGCTACAAGTCTTTTATTACTCACACAAATTCTAAACTAAATTGAGTTATCGGAATGCACATGTCTTCTATGATTAAATTAGTTATTTATAGAAAATAAGATTAACTCTACAATGATGATTACACTCTCTTATTTTCAAACAAAACTACTTTTGCTTATAAAATTCCACACTTTGATTTGAAATAAAAATCTCACACTTCAGCATAAATGTAAATCAATCTCATACTTGACATAAATGAAAATTAATCCCACACTTTGCATAAATAAAAATTATATACACACTCATTTGCAGAAATGGAAACTACTATTAATCTCATCACACATATGTACAAATAGAAATCACACTTGCATGAAAATAAAATGAAAAAAACTCTTGCTTAAACACACTCACACTTGCTTAAATTAAAGATCACACATGCTTGAAATTTAACATTCAATTTTGTGAATAAATCCATTGTCTATAAGAAAGATAAAGTTATGTATATTTAATTGAAATGTAAAACTATGTCATTATGCTCTATCCATGTGCATCCAAAATCTCTAAGTAATAGAAATGATTAGTAGAATGGCCTTGACTTAAATTTGAAAGAAATTGAAAACACAGTTACTTAATCCAGTAAACAGAAATCTATTGAAAATATAAAGCTAATTTCTAACTGCTAAAATAAAATAGAAATCCTTACTATCTCGAGGGGGCCTCCACAAGAATCAGGGAATCACTATGCTATCGATCCAGCACTTAACCACGCATGAACACTTATTGATAAAATCAAATGATTATTTAAAAACAAAGCATCAATAACATAGTTTCAGTCTTGTTTCTGCGTCCTTACTAACACTCCTTTTCATTTCTGCCGAGAGGCATATTTATAGAGCTCATGAAAATTAATTGTTTAGAGCTATACACCCAATCCCTATCAACAAAAACTAAATTTAACTTGAAAATATAACATCATACAATTCGCTCATGATTTTCTATTATCAAAGCAAATCATGAGGCATAAATCTCATTCTCGCTCACCTATTTCCGCCTATAGAGGTTGATTTTGCCTCTGAACGCACTACTGGGACCTCTTTCAATTGATCTGGTTCATGAGGGTAGGATGAAATCATTAAGTGCATCAATTTCTACCTACCCATATATTTTACTTCCCAGCTAACACCTTAGAACCTATCAAACAACGAACTTGGCTGCAAAATCGTGTATTAGTTGTAGAATCATTGTAATTCGGTAGTTGAAGTAAAAATTAAAATAAATAATAAAGAACATTATCATTTTATGAAATAAAAGACAATTGTATACCTACCATGTCATAATTTCTGTAACTTGATGCCCAATGTGTTATTATGACGATCAAAATGAAATAGATAGGGTGCAAAAGGATGTAAAAAAGAAGCAATTGTGAGGTTCAACATAGGCATATTGACCAGATGTGACAAAATGACCTATTACATATTTCCCCCTAAAGCGCAAAGTCAGAAACAAAAGTTGATGACTGAAGTTCTTTACCTTATGACAAGTTCAAATCAAGAAAAACTAGTCAAGATCATCATTTGTTACAATAATTTTTCATCATGATACCTTTGCTGAGTGAGGCATACCCATGTTTAGCACATAAGCTGACATTACATGTAAAATGATAAATATTAATGTCCACTTATGACAAATTCTAGATCCATTATTGGCTTACTATTTGCATGATCATAGCCATCATGCTTTATAATCTTTCATTAATCTTGAAAGTTCAATCCGGATGGATGAAACTAGATTTGGGATCTTCTATCTCATTCAATTGATCGTCCAATGTATGAGTCTAACCACGCGAATAAAGTAGTTGGAATCGAATATAGTAGACACCATCAGATGACTGGCTAATGATGTAAGACATTAATATATGTGATAGAAACTGTTGATGATGTTAATGACTATCAAGGTACAATATTATATTATGTATGGTGTGAATGAATTAGTTGAATTCAAACACCACATAGAATCTATTGGTTGAAGTCCAATGATGAAAACTTGTTGTCGAGAGCGAGGAAACTTTCCATTTATGTATGCAAGCCTCAAGGCACTGAAGGGAGAGTTTCTATGTCAAATTCCTAGATAATGACCCAATGTCGACGAGATGTGACCCATTGTAGGAGGGCCTTGATGTGTCCCTCTTCAATGACATGAAACAGACATCATCATTTGAGACAGAATGATGCTAACGTGGAACTAGTTCAAGAATGACAGACATGGAATGAGGGCTTAAGAGTAATGTAGCATATATCAACTGAATGACTTCTCTTGAACATATCAGTGACACTGAATGGAGTTGGCAGCATTGACTGAAAACTGAAAGCGAAGGCTTTGATATGGTGTGATGAACCAAAAAGACAAGAAGGTTTTCCAACCCAATAATCATGAAGATGAAGTGGGCAAGTGTCATCTTCAAGAGTGATTTGCTGCCAATAATAGGTAGAGTACCCTATTTTCGCAATTTACCAAACCATTTATGGTCAGTACCGCTTTATTTTTGACAAGCTTGAGGAGGATAACATATACTTGATATGTAATTTCATCCTTCAGATGAATCCCTCTGAGTATATTTAATTAACCCTAAGAAGGAGTGATTCAGTCCCATTATGTTCAACGAGTCCATCGTTGTTTGATGTTTTTACGAGTCCAGCGAAGGTCTAACTTGGCTCCTTTTTCATGTTTAGGGAGTTTGAAAAAGAGGCAAAAAAGAAAACTCCAAAAGTTCCTTTTCGTAAATTGGCCTCTTGAGTCCAAAAAGGCAGAATATGATACTCAGAAGAACCTCTTAGCCATGTTTGACTAACGTATTCATTTTTCGTAAATAGCCTATCTTAGTCCAAAAAAGGGTTAAACTTATAACAAGTAGATGTATTTTCATTTACTTCAACGAGTTCTAAAAGACAAGTGATCGATAACATTTTTATATTTTGGGAGTCTGAAAAGAGCTAAAAGAGGACTCCAAGAGGTTATTTTTCATAACTTTACAGAACCCGAAAAAGTGATAAAGGTATGCTCTTTGGTCAAAATGATATGTTTCAATTCAAACATCATCAAATTTGTTAAATAGATGTTAACCTACTCAGAACACCACCAAAAGATTAAAAATACCTTATTAATTATAAAATTGAGTCACATTTAGGTAAACATATTAAAATATTAATAAAATAATTATGAAAATGACCATATATAGGCAAAAAGTAATTCATTTTTACCATTTCACATTTTACTTCTTAGTGAGTGAGTTCTGAGTGCTTCTTCCCCCGATCTTCGGCAGCTGATTGCAACCAATCTGGTGGATCATTTCAAGTGTCGTCACTTCCAATTAGGATATATCACCTTTTTATTTCTTTCTATAGTTTTTTTTTGTCATTTTATGCATGTTTTTTTAGTTTTTTAGGGACTTAGGGCTTTAATTTTTTGCCCTAGATCCAATGCACTCCAGCAATGTCGAAAGGTGTGTTGGGAAGGAAATAATGCACTATCCTAGACATTACATTGCACTATATACCCCTAGGGGATGCACTATGTGCAATTCACAAACAAACAAACAAAAAACCTCGTTTTACTCAAAATCTTCCTATTTTTTTGCATGAAACTCACTCTAATAATTCTTCTTGTTGTGTTCTAGGTTTCTATCAAAACAAAATGGCTCTGATATGGTGATAAATAGAACATGAGGAACCAGATATGAATGCATCAAATTATCCAACCACTATCTAGGCAATGATATATTTTGGGCTCATAAAATTCTTCTGGCTTCCTAGGATGAGGCAACAGATGGAATTCTTGGAGTAGCTTGTCCGAGCATGGGATGTTCAGGAATAGGATTTAAAACTTGGAGCACATATGCTTGAGATAAAAGTGGATTACATAGACTTCTTGATAGGTCTATCGAGGTGAGGTGCCCCTATCTCATTATTTGGTTCGAGGAGGGGTGGAGAGATAGTCAATGATTACATTAGTGCACATTGTAGACCTCGATCCCAACTGACCAAGGATGGGAAAATCAAGATAAAGGATATGTTTAATTTACCTTTGAGGATGATCTTGTTTATCATTGCTACAATGGCTGGTAGTGCTACACTAAATTTTGTCAATAGGTCTCATATGCAGTATGCTCTAGTGTGTATAGAGTTGACAGTATTCAACTGGAGCGAGGGAGTACTGGAAAATATGAAGGAATATCTTGTTAGTGTCAATATATGCATACTTCCATCAGGGATCAAATCTACTCTTTGCATTTTCATTTTAGGTGTCTTATACTAAATTTTTGATCATTCCACTAGGTCATGCCAAAATGGTCCACTAATGGTTGTCTTATTCTCAGAAAATTAAATTTTCCCTCATGAGGTACATTTGTTGACCCATCTCCATGTTGCATTCAGTTATGGCTTCATTTTTGTTATTCTTAGAGTCAAGGAAGTCATGTTTCCGTTAGGTCTTAGGGTTGATTTCCAAGGTCAAAAGAATAGTTTTAGTGTGAATAAATGGCAACAAAGGTATGAGGAAGACCAATAAACAAAGAGTTATCGATAGCAAGTCATGGTTATTATACAAATTTCTTATTTTACTGCTGTAATTTTCATCTCAAAAACATGTTTTTGAGATGAAAACTAAGTATTTTAGTTTGGTCATATTTTTTTATGTAATTCAAGTCATTTCATGTCATAAGTGTTCCCATAAGCTACCCAAGAATTTCTCCTTGCTGCGAGAAATGGTACATTGAAGAAATCAGCTCAATCAAAGCATCATCCACCTGAAAAGAGACAAAGAAAGAAAAGCATTAAACAATGATTTGAAAACAAAGTAAAAATTCCAAACAAACATTATAAAGTGGGTTTTTTCTAAGGAAAAATCAAAACCATCCTCTATATAAGATTTCAAAATCATTTTTCAAACTTCATCATGCTCATTTGACAAAGGGAGAAACAGGGAGTTGCAGTGAATTGGTGGCTGAAGAAACCTTGGGCATTGTGCATAGAGCAAGGAGTGTTGCACACAGGGAAAAGTGTTTGATCACTACGCATTGAGCAAGGAGTGTTGTGCACATGGAAAAATTGTGGAGGCGTTGCGCATAGAGTAGGGAGTGATGCACATACAACCAGAGCATTGCGCATAGAGCCTGTGTGCCAATGTATTTTTGCACGGCAATGCGCATACAACAGGGCATTGCGCACCTGTACAAGGTGCTACACATAGGGCCAGCAAACACCAAAACTGCACTAACAACCATCTAAATTTCTCCTTTTTCTACCTAGAGCCTCTAAGCAAGGTTTCTAAAGCTTCAAACTCAAAAACAAGGATAAAGAGGATAAATATTATGAGGAGGAGGAAAATAATGGCAGTCAAAGTATGGAAAATGAACCTCAGCATCAGAGAAAACCACATAAGGGAGGCAGAATTATCAAAGAGGAACCATCAAACATCAGAGAGTTATAGGCTTCCCATATGACTATCTCTTGTTTCAGGTATATGGGATGTTATGAGTTTTGTGAGCAGGTACAAAGAGTTCAACATCATCCTGAGCTGACTAGGTTTTTTGTAGCCAATCTCCGTGATAACAAGGTAACTCTTACCGGGGTAGCATTTACATTTTCCTCCTACATCATTGCTGATGCTACAAGGATTCCGAATGTGGGGGAAAATGGTATAAATCACAAGAGTTGGATGAGCACTACTATGAGCCATACATCAAATCCAGGTATAGGAATGAAAAGAAGAGGACCTTTCCTTTCAAGTTCCTTCACAACAAGTATGCCCCTATGATGAGGCTCATTATGAAGTATTTTACATGTGAGGGAAGATTTTCCAGATTATACACCTATCATATTAGGTTTCTTATGCACTTCACGAGAGTGAAAATGATGAACATCCCATACTTCTTATTCAGGAACATTGAGAAGATGGCCTACATTGTACAGAAAAGGACATAACCCCAGCAGATGAATAGTATTTATCACTATTCCTTGATTAAGATGATTGTGCTATATCATCTCCACCTCCTCAACATCTCCTAGGATACATTTATTGCCAATAACATCTTTAATGGTCCTCAGATTCCTCCACCAATGCCTCAAGAAGCAAAAAGGCCATCCAACAATGCCAAAGTAAAGAAAAGTAAGAAGGACAAAGAGACTAAAGTTGTTGAGAAGCCAGAAACCTACAAAACATATTAGGGAGGGGCTAGAAAGTTGTTAGTAGTAGATAGGCAAGTGTTTACTTCGCCTGATGTGGAAAGGGCCTTGCCTTATTCATCAGCTCATAGGCAAATGCTTGCCACACAAATTGTGGAAGGGGCTTTGCCTTCTTCATCAACACAATAGGTACAACAAGTGCAGCAAGTGCATAAAGGGAAGGAAAAGATGATGGAGGAAAGCCTCAATGATGAAGAGGAAAGGGAATTTGATTTGATGGAACATGATGAACCAGAACAACCACACATTCCTCATGGCATTGAGATAGTCAACTTGGAGGCTCAAGAAGAAGCATCAAATGAGAATATAATCATAAAGGAAAGAGATGCACAAATCCAAGAATTGATGGAAAACTTGGAAAGAGCTAAGTATTTCATTTCATACCTTGAGCAAGAGAACAAGAAACTAAGTGACAAATAGGTCCTCATGGAGTTGGAAATTCTCAAGGCAAAGAGGCAAGGTGACAAAGGCAAATCAATAATGCAAGAGGAAGAAACCCTAGGCTTGAAAAGGAGATTGAAGAGGATAGATAAATATGGCTTGAAAGGGTCAATTTGAATTTGGAGAAGCTACTGCAAAGGGCCAATAGGGACAATCAAATCATCAGGCACATGGTTTTCCATTACAGGACCCAAAACAAGATTTGTAACATAAGAGTCAAGCAAATGAATACAAGGCTAAAACAAGCCCTTAAAGGAAAAAAGGAGGGTGGTACGATTAGGATGCTTGCTGAAACTTCCTTGGCTGACCTAGACACTTGATGGTGGTGCTCTCCACAAATTTTGAGTAATTTTTGAGAATTTTTTCATTTTTGAAGAATTTAGCAGTTTTTTACTCAGAGAAATTGACTCTATGCACAACGCCACTGGCGTTGCGCTTTTCCTATGGGAATCCAATGAGGAAATGGTTAGAATTTTTGGATTCACAATGATGAGTACATGCACCCTGTTCATTTTCTAAGCATTTTGAGCAAAATTGGTCAGCCAAAAGGTCAAAAAACACCTAAACAATGACCTTTTTGCCCTCTTTTTTACCATGGAGCTGTGTATAGAAGTAGTCTTGGGAGAATCAGTTTTTTAGGGGTCAAAGCAACTCCAAATGGGAAACTAAATGAAGATTTGGAAAGTATATAGTACAAGATTTCTAATGAGCTATCATGAGCTCAATTTGGACTCCAGGAAGGCCTCCAAAATGACCCTGCAAAAAGTGTTGCACATAACCTTCTAGCACTGCGCACAGGACAATTTTATGCTGAAGTTTCACTTTACTGTGCCATGACTGTAATTTTTGGGTTTTCTCTCATGTATGATGTTTTTACTGATGTAAATGGTGACCGGGAATGTAAATAGGATGGATATTAGTTACTGGAGGGTAGATTCATTGGATCAAAAGTTATCTTGAGGAAAAATGAATCAGTTTCCTTCCTTTAGAGGCAAGTTGTTAATATTGCCTAGATTCCAATTTCTTGTTCAGATTTTGATGGATTAAGTTCTTCATCTTAGGGATTCGAACCCTAAGGATGGGAGGAGGTTTAATTAATGTATATATCTTCTTTTTCTTTCTCATTGTAAAGGGTTAGACTCAGTGGGATGCTTAGGCTTTGATAGACATCATTTTGTACTAGTTACAGCAAGAGATTAATGAAAAATTGCGGCTATTTCTTTGGGATCCATTAGGTATGATGATCAATTCAGTTTTTCTTATGTTTTCATGTGTTAAAATGTATTTTTTATTCCATTTCATCATTTCATACTCTTTATGTGAATGCATACAAGTCTAAAAGGCAGAATCCATAACTTTTATGCTCTGTTTTGGGTAGACATTTCACAGTCTGTGTTTTCTTCAGTTTAGGAAGAATCCATGAGGTTTACATGCTCTTCCTATCTCCTCACATGTATTTTCACCTCATCCATCAAACCCTAAGGTTCTGATTGTTGTTCCTACCTTGCCCCATCGAACACCCTGCGGTTTTGACCTAATTTCCTTACCCTAACTATTTGGCTCCTCCTAATCGAGCAAAACCCTTCAAAATCAAATCAAACCTTGTGTTACTATACCCAGCCTAATATGAGTTTCTAGATCCAATCAATTTGGTTGAGATCTTATGGAGAGAGCCTTCTCATAGCCTAGTAGGGCTAGCTACTTGGCTAAGCATGGTTTGTGGTTACCCTGGCATTGCCTTCCTTCAACCTAAGGTTCAATCTAGGTGCTAACATAGTGGCGACCATACTGGGGAACAAAAGATCAAAAATTAATCACCCCAGTAAGATGTTTTATTTGAATTCTTAAGCTTGTGGATGATGAGTTTTAGAATTTAATCATAGGCTGAATTGGAAAGTTGTAAAGCAATATCTTAAATTTCAAAATTAGACATACTAGCTTCCCGAAAGTACACCAAATCCAATCCAAATCCGAATCCTCCAACCATTGTTAGTGATCCTCATAAAAGTGGGCGAAAATATAAGAAATTTGTAGAGCAATCTAGTTTAGCCAGAGAACAATCAAGTGAGGATTTCATTCCTCCAGTTAATTCACTCCCGGGAAGGTTAGACACTTTGCAATACATTGAGTTTGATATTAATTTTGAGCAAAGTTTATTTTGCAGTAAATTTTTAAGTTAGATTGATTAGACAGTTCTTGATTCCTCTATATCTCTTCATAACCCTGTTGAAGACTTGTTTTCACACAATAAATCAGGGTCATAGCTTATTCACACTCTTTATCATTTGCAGAACCTCTCTTCAAACTTAAACACTTGGGTGTAAAATAAGATTCATAGGCCATCTTTCGATTTTTGAAATACTTCCATTGCATCTACTACCACTCAAACTATCTCTCATCCTCCACCTTCTTCTTCACAGATTGTTCACACCACTCAAGCTATCATTAATCCCCCTTTGATTATACCGAATATCCCAATCCTTATTTTAAATCCACCACCTCCCACACCTCCAATTATGGCTACCTGATATGCACCCCTTGTTTTTCCTTAAAATCCTGGTGCCATGCCCCCTGATTATCAAACCAAAATACCTTTCTTCGATGGAACTCAAACTATTACAACTCAATAGCACGTAGACAAGATGAATGATTTATTTGACCTTCATGAAGTTGAAATTGAAGTGTGATGATGAGGCTATTTGTACAAAGTTTTGGAGGAGAAGTTCGAAAATGGTTCAGAGCCCTACCAAAAGTTTTTATCACTACTCTACATGTCCTTCAGAGGCAATTCCTAGATCAGTGGGAAGTGGATGAAGAATCCCCTTCAGATTTTGTCTGAATATGAGAACATCAAAAGAAATGTTGGTGAGAGTGTGCAAGACTATTGTGTGAGATTTAATGCAGTATACAATGTTATCCCTGCAAATATCTAACTACCAAAGGGATTAGCTTTGCTTAAGTTTCTAGATGGATTTGATGTCGATATGTCATATCAGTTGCGTGAACGTGATCCTACAACTCTAGAAGACATGCAAAAGAATGTTGTGAGCTTAGAAGAAAATTTGCTAGCTAAAAGAGCAAGAATGAGATCAGAGAAAAGAGATACCGTGAAAGAAGAAGCATCTACTTCAGATTTAAAAATGGATACATTAATTCGAATGATGGAAAGGATGGTTGACCAGTTTTCCATCACAGACAGACTTGAACCGTAGATCTGGAACCCAAACTTTAAGGGAAGTAGTAGCCCCAATTCTGAATCAAGCAAAGAGAGCAAAAAGCACCAAAACAACCAACGCAACAACAACAACAATAGGTTAGAACTTCGTTACAATAGAATTATGTTCAAGGAGTGGAAGAAGAAAAGGAGGAAGATCCGGTAGTTGAAACAAATCATTTCTTCACTACAAATGGTATGCCTATATTTCTAACCGAAGATGAGGAGTATGCAGAAAGTTTTCACATTCTAAAGGATGAGGATTACATCTTAGAAGATGATGTTTTTTTGGAGACCGAATCTAATGATTATCAGCATGGTTATATGAACGCTTTGAGCGCATAGCAAAAACAATATTCTTTGAGGAACAGAGATGTATCAGCCAGTCCTATTCAAAAGAGGAAGGGTGTTCAGTCAAAGAATGATTTCTCAAACAATCATAAAAAAGGAAAGGAGCATGCCGATCAAAATCCTAGCAAGGTAAATCTGCCATCAACAAGTACAACTGCAAAAGAGAAAGATAATAGAAAAAGGATAGTGCAACAAAGGAGAAGACAGATAAGAGGGACATTGGTGTCAAAGAGGTAGAAAAAGTCACATCTTCTAATTTAGAAAGTGAAATTGCTAAATTGAAAGTGTCCATTCCTTTGACCAAGCTTGTTAAGAATAACCATTGCAAACACCATGTGTCTAGAATACTGCAAATTGATCCTTTGTCCGACATGGTGAATTTTGAGGATGATCATGCTAGACTTATTTTTGGTCCAACGATAGAAGGTCAGCTAGAAGATATCAAAGTCCCGCCCTTTTATTTGAGTCTTAGACTACATGAGTATATTCTTCATAATGCTATGCTTGATTCCAAAGTTTCCCATAATTTGATGCCCAAGGCTATCATGGAAAAGTTGGGCCTGGATATCACCCGACAATATCATGATTTGTATTGATTTAATTTTGGTAGAGTTCTCTGCATTGGTCTCATCAAATATTTAGTGGTTTCCTTAGATCAAATATTGGCTAAGAATGTTTTGATGGACATGGTAGTAGCTGATATAGCACCTCGATTTGGTATGTTGTTGTCTAGATCATGGGGAGCCAAACTCAAAGGCACTTTACAACTTGACTTCTCTTATGCTAAAATCCCCATTTTCAGTCAATTGAGGAAGTTATACCGAGAAAATAAGATGAAATATATGATTGTTGGTAAAGAGAATCCCATAAATCATCTGATAAATGTTGTACATACAGATTTAGAGTCTTTTGTTTTGCACACCAATAGTGGATTGGATGATGTAGATATTCAACTCATAGAAGTAGATGATGTGCCATAAATTTTTGAAGGTTTTAGAGAAGTTCTTAATGAAGAAAAGAAAAAAGTGGCAATTCCTTCCGAGCAGCCTCCATAGGAGCAAAAAGTTAGTGAAGAACAGAAAAATGAAGCAACTAGCAAAAGTAAGATTGAAACAAGAGCATAATTCCAACATCTAGAAGACGAAGACGACCTTTGGAGCATGGACTTCAATGGTGCTTTGGGTAAGGATGGTGTGGGTATTGGAAATTTGGATTCAAAGTCCTGTTTTTCAATCAGACAAAGTTCCAAGTAATGTTAGGGTGTGTTCTTATAAATTACCCTTTGATTGCTCTAACAATGAAGTAGAGTATGAGGCATTGATTAAAGGTTTAAAGATTTTGAAGAAGCTAGGTGCGAAAATAATTTTTGTTTATGGTGATTTAGAGCTAGTGATTAAACAAGTCAAAGGAGAATATCAAGTGAAGCATCCGTGGATAAGAGATTATAGGAACACAGTCTTGGATATCTTGAATATGTTTCCAGAATACACATTGATAGCGGTGTCGAGAAGTAAATACATCATTACTGATTCACTTCCTACAGCAGTGAGCAATCTGAAAATTCCAATGAAATCTAGTAATAGATTTGAAATTCATGTCAAACATAAGCCTACTATTCCCGATAATTTGAGATGTTGGAAAGTTTTCTAGGATGACAATTAAATTAATTCATTTTTGCATAATGAAGGGGAGTTTAAGGATACTTTCATTGATGATGTTTTTGATTTTGATGAACAAGACATTGAGGTAAATAAGATGGATGTTTTACAGCTGAAGGATAATGTTATTCCTAGAGGTCTTATACCTTTAGATGAGTTGTTTGATCAAGATGATGTGGCAAGAAAACAACCCTTGGTTCCTACTGACAAAGGAGTTGAAGATGTAAACATTAGGACAGCAGACCAACCCAAACTTGTTAAGTTATCAAAAAAAATATCTCTTGAGTCAAAGGCTAAGTATGTTAAGTTTATTTCAGAATTTTATGATGTTTTTGCATGGGATTACTCAGATTTGAAAGTGTATGACAAGAACATCATTCAGCACGCCATTCCTATCAAGTCGGATTAAAAACCCTTTAAACAAAAGTTGAGGAGGATCAACCCAAAGCTGTTGCCATCCATCGAGAAAGAGGTAAATAGATTATTTAAAGCTGGTATTATTATTCCAATTAGATTCTCTGATTAGGTTTCAAATTTGGCCCCGATACGAAAAAAGACCAAAGAGATAAGGTTGTGCATTGATTTCTGAAACTAAATAAAGTATCCCTGAAAGATAATTATCCTCTTCCTAAGATGGACCACATTCTGCAAAGAGTAGTTGGAGCATCACAGACGTCACTACTAGATGGCTACTCGGGTGACAATCAGATTTTGGTGCACGAAAAAGACCAAGACAAAACTACTTTCACAACACCATGGGTGACTTTTCAGTATGCCAAGATGCCATTTGGGCTAAACAATGTCAGGGCCACTTTTCAGCGGGCCATGGATATAGCTTTTGGTAATGAGAAGGATGTTTTCTTGGTGGTTTACTTAGATGAATTGACAGTATTTTCTGGTTTTGATGATGAGCATTTACACCACCTGAGGATTGTTTTTTAGAAATGTAGGGAGTTCGGGATTTCTTTAAATACAAAGAGAGTTTTTTTCCATTGAGGAAGGTAAGCTCCTCGATCACATAATTTCCAAATATGGTATTCATATTGATCCTTCTAGGCTGGAGGCAATTCAGCAAATAGACTTTCCGTGCAATAAAAAGGAGATTGAAGCCTTCAACTGTAAGATGAACTTCCTACACATATTTATACCAAATTTGGATGAGCATTTACGTGATTTAACTAATATGTTGAAGAAGGACATCATTATGAAATGGACCGAGGATACCATGAAATCTTTCAACTTGGTAAAGCTTTCTTTGCCCACAGCCCCTGTTTTGATCAGTCCCGATTATACTCGTTATTTTATTATATTTTCATTTGCATTTGAGCACACTTTGGTTGCATTGTTGATGCAAAAGAAGGATCAGGTGGAGCAGCCCATTACATTTTTCAGTCAGACTATCAGAGATGTTTCTCTTCACTATAACATCATTGAGAAACAAGCTTTGGATCTTATAAAGGCATTAAAGGATTTTCGAGTTTACATTCTGCATTCACATACCATAGCATATGTTTCCAACACGGTTGTCAAAGATGTCCTCATGAAAACTGATCCAGAATGGAGAAGAGGTAAGTGGTTAATAGCGATGTTAGAGTATGATATTGAGATTAAGCCCACAAAACTGATCAAAGGTCAAGGCTTGGAAAAACTCATGGCTGAGTCGAATCTTCATGATCTGGACATAAATATTATTACAACAATGTCAAATGACGAAGATGGTGGCACACTCACTTAGGTATGAGAGATGTTTCTCAACTCACCTTGGTATTCCGATATAGTATATGTTCTTCAGCATCTTTCTCCTCCTCCTGGAATGTCGAAAAGTAAAGGTAGATCACTAAAGCTAAAGTCTGCAAAATTCTACATTTTAGATATTGCTCTCTATTGGAAAGATCTGGGAGAGGTTCTTCTTAATTGTTTGGTTGAAAATAAAGCTCAGCAGGTAATGAATGATTTTCATTGAGGAGATTGTGGGGGTCACCTGTTTTGGAAAACAACAGCTAATAAAAACTTGAGAGCAAGGTATTATTGGCCATCTTTATTTTCAGATTTATATAAGACAGTCATGAGCTACCACAAATGTCAAGTTTTTCAGGGAAAAAGGAAGATGCTTCCTCTTCCTTTGAAACCATTTGTAGTCAATGCATTGTTCCAGTAGTGGGGGGCTTGATTTCATAGGAGAAATTCATCCTACATCATTAGCAAAGCATAGATGGATTTTGACAGCCACTGATTACTTCACCATATGGATCGAAGCCATTCCAACAAGGCAAGCTACGAACACGGTAATCATTCAATTTTTAGATTCCAATATCTTGTCTCGTTTTGGTTGCCCTCACAAGATTATTACAGATAATGTAGCAGCGTTCAAGTAAAAGAAAATGGTTGAGTTTTGCAACAAATACAACATCACATTGGGTCATTCCACAACATACTATCCGCATGGAAATGGGCTAGCCAAGTCTTCAAATAAATCCTTGGTAAACATCATTAGGAAGATGTTGGAGACAAACAAAAAGAATTGCCATTGAAAGCTTGGCAATTCTTTGTGGGCCGACAAAGTGAGTAGTAACAAATCAATAGGTATGTCACCTTTTGAATTGGTTTATGGTATTGATACAGTGTTTCCTACATCCCTTGCAGTCTCGGTCATGAGATTATTGCAAGAAACCGACAATGAAAAAGATGATATTCAACGCCGGATTAATCAAATGATTCACCTTCAACAAACAAGGGAAGAGATTTCTCAAAATACTTTTAGTTGGAAGATGTAGTGCTGTGATGGGATGCACAAAAAGAAGAAAAAGGGAAACATGGTAAGTTTGACAATTTGTGGAAAGAACCTTATAAAATCTCAGCCTATTGAGGATAGAATGCATTTTTATTAAAGGAAATGGATGGTCAAGAATGATGAGGACCAATGAATGGCAGGCTCCTGAAACACTATTATTTTTGATGTAGCTTGTTGAAGTTGTTTCACTGTCATTGTATATACCAGTTTACTTTCCTTGCAAAATTTGAAGTACAATGTCATTTGAGCTTGGGGCCTGAAGTGAAGGCTATAAAGCTTAAATGCTTTGTGATGTTTTTAGTTGGTTTTTGAGTCAGTCTAGAGTCAGTTTTGAGTCAGTTTTCAGTTTGTATTGACTCATTTTTCAAAAATTTCAAAAAGTTTTCAGCCTTTCATTTGTTTGATTGTATTGGCCCAATCAGCTAGGCACTTGGTCTTCAGTGTTCTTGACACCTCCAAGGAGCTTCCATCCCTAATAAGTCTAATGTTAGTGTCAGTATATGCATACTTCCATCAAGGATCAAATCTGCTCTTTGCATTTTCATTTTAGGTGTCTCATACTAAATTTTTTATCAGTCCACTAGGTCATGCCAAAATGGTCCATTGATGGTTGTCTTCTTCTCAGAAAATCAAATTTTCCCTCATGAGGTACATTTGCTGACCCATATCCATGTTGCATTCAGTTATTTTTTCAGTTATGTTATTTTAAGAGTCAATGTAGTCATGTTTCCATTAGGTCTTAGGGTTCATTTCTAAGGTCAAAAGGATAGTTTCAGTGTGAATAAATGGCAGCAAAGGTATGAGGAAGACCAATAAACAAAGAGTTATTGGTAGAAAGTCATGGTTATTGTACAAATTTTTTATTTCACTAATGTAATTTTCATCTCAAAAACATGTTTTTGATATGAAAGCAGAGTATTTTAGTTTGTTCATATTTTTTGATGTAATTCAAGTCATTTCATGTAATAAGTGTTCCCATAAGCTGCCCAAGCATTTTTTCTTGCTGCAAGAAATGAGCCATTGAATAAATTAGCTCAATCAAAGCATCATCCACCTGAAAAGAGACAAAGAAAGAAAAGCATTAAACAGAGATTTGAAGACAAAGTGAAACTTCCCCAAAAACATTATAAAGTGGGTTTTTTCTAAGGAAAAATAAAAATCATCCTCTATATAAGATTTCAAAATCATTCTTCAAACTTCATCATCCTCATTTGACAAAGGGAGAAAAAGGGAGTTGCAGCGAATTGGTGGCCGAAGAAACCTTGGGCGTTGCACATAGAGCAAGGAGTGTTGTGCACAGGGAAAAGTGGTCAAGCGTTGTGCATTGAGCAAGGAGCACTGCACACAGGGAAAAATTGTGGAGGTGATGTGCATAAAGCAGGGAGCGTTGCACATACAACCAAAGTGTTGCGCATAGAGCTTGTGTGCCAATGTATTTTTGCATGGTGTTGCACATACAACAAGGTGTTGTGCATAGGGCCAAAAAACACCAAAACTACCTTAAAAACCATCTAAATCGCTCTTTTTTCTACCTAAAGCCTCTAAGCAAGGTTTCTAAAGCTTCAAACTCAAAAACATGGATAAAAAAGATAAATATTATGAGGAGGAAAACCATGTTAGTGAAAGAATGGAAAATCAACCTCAGAATCAGAGAAAACCACATAAGGGAGGCAGAATTATCAAAGAGGAACCATCAGAAATCAGAGAGTTAGAGGCTTCCCATACGAATATCCCTTGTTTCAGGTATTTGGGATGTTATGAGTTTTGTGAGCAGGTACAAAGAGTTCAACATCATCCTGAGCTGACCAGGCTTTTTGTAGCCAATCTCCGTGATAACAAGGTAACTCTTGTCAGGATAACATCTATAGTTTCCTCCTCCATCATTGTTGATGCTACAAGGATTCTGAATGTGGGGCAAAAATGGTATAAAGCATAAGAGTTCGATGAGCACTACTATGAGCCATACATCAAATCCAGGTACAGGAATGAAAAAAAGAGGACCTTTCATTTTAGGTTCCTTCACAACAAGTATGCCCCTATGATGAGGATCATTATGAAGTATTTTACATGTGAGAGAATATTTTCCAAATTATACACCTATCATATTAGGCTTCTTATGCACTTCACGAGAGTGAAAATGATGAACATCCCATACTTCTTATTCAGGAACATTGAGAAGATGGCCTTTGTCGTACAAAAAAGGCCATACCCCCAGCAGATGAATAGCATTTATCACTATTCCTTGATTAATATGATTATTCTACATCATCTTAACCTCCTCAACATCTCCTAGGATACATTTATTGCCAATAACGTCTTCAATGGTCCTCAAATTCCTCCGCCGGTGCCTCAAGAAGCAGAAAGGCCTTCCAGCAGTGCCAAAGTAAAGAAAAGTAAGAAGGCTAAAGAGACTAAAGTTTTTGAGAAGCCAGAAACCTACAAAACATATCAGAGAGGGGCTAGAAAGTTGTTTGCAGTGGATAGGCAAGTGTTTACTCCACCTGATGTGGAAGGGTGTTACCGGGAATAGTGTCCACTGGGATGTTGCTATTCCCACTAAGATGGGTGGCTATCTTAGAAACAAACAAGTAAAGTCTACTTTCGTTTTCTTTTATGAAAATAGACAAGAGGAGAACCAAGAATACCAACCTTAGTCTTGCGCTTGATTTCCTCTCCTTCTTGATAGAGTTTTGTCACTTCTTCTTCGTCTTCCGAGCTTCAAATATAACCTGTGGAATCACAACAACATACTACTATCGAAGAAACAAATATCTATATTCATAAATAACACAGGACCAAATGTGTGTTAACCATATAAATGCATGTATAAACAAGTAGACAAGAATATGGAAGAAAACTAGAATAGCTTTATTAAGATGAAAAGTAGCAAGAGGATTACAACCATATGTTCTGACCCAGCATCATCCTCCAGCTAGGAAGCCCTTCATCACCTCAAGCAAAGCTTAGATCACCCAACACTATGAATGTACACCAGAAAACCAACAGCACTTCTCTATAAGATACAAA
>APFE030964296.1:0-12017 GCA_000404065.3 Pinus taeda | reverse complement strand
GAGATGATGTAATCAGCTGACCTTATTCCTTTAGGCAGTGAAGCAACACTTTTAGGGACTTAGGAGCCCTCAGTTTATGGAAATTTATGATTGGGGTTGAAGTTCCCAAAAATGTCTATAACAAAGGGGCCTTGCCTTCTTCATCAGCTCATAGGAAAATGCTTATTCCACAAACTGTGGAAGGGGCTTTGCCTTCTTCGTCAACACAATAGGTACAACAGGAGCAGTACGTGCATAAAGGGAAGGAAAATATGCTGGAGGAAAGCCTCAATGATGAAGAGGAAAGGGAATTTGATTTGATGGAACATGATGAACCATAACAACCACACATTCATCATGGCATTGAGATAGTCGACTTGGAGGCTCAATATGAGGCAACAAATGAAAATATAATCATAAAGGAAAAAAATGCACAAATCCAAGAACTAATGGACAACTTGGAGAGAGCTAAGTATGTCATTTCATACTTTGAGCAAGATAACAAGCAGCTAAGTGACAAACAGGTCCTCATCGAGCTGGAATTTCTCAAGGAAAAGAGCTAAGGTGACAAAGGAAAATCACTAATGCAAGAGGAAGAAACCCCAGCAACCTTGACTACAGAACAAAGGCTTGAAAAGTAGATTGAAGAGGATAGATAAATATAGCTTAACAAGGTCAATTTTCATTTGGAGAAGCTGCTACAAAGGACCAACAGGGACAACCAAATCATCAGGCACATGGCTCGCCATTACAAGGCCCGGAACAAGATTTGTAACATAAGAGTCAATCAAATGAAGACAAGGCTAAAACAAGCCCTTAAAGGAAAAAAGGAGAGTGATAGGCTTAGGTTGCTTGCTGAAGCTTCCTTGGCTGACCCAGACACTTGATGGTGGTGTTCACCACAAATTTTGAGTAAGTTTTTATCATTTTTTTATTTTTGACGAATTTAGTATCCAATGAGGAAATGGTCAACATTTTTGGATTCACAATTATGAGGAAATTCCCCCTGTGCATTTTCTAAGATTTTGGAAGCAAAACTGGTTAGCCAAAAGATCAAAAAACACCTAAAAATGACCTTTCTACCCTATTTTTTACCATGGCACTGCGCATAGAAGCAATCTAGGGAGAATCCGCTTTTTAGGGTTTAAATCAACTCCAAATGGGAAACTAAAGGTAGATTTGGAAAGTAGACAGGACAGGCTTTCCAATGAGCTATCATGAACTCAATTTGGACAGTGGGAAGGCCTCCAAAATTTCCCTACAAAAAGTGTTATTCCTAACCTTCTAACGTTGCGCATAGGACAATTTATGCTGAATTTTCACTTTACTGTGCCATGACTGTAACTTTTTAGTTTTCTGTCACAGATGATGTTTTTACTGCTGTAAATGGTAACTAGAAATGTAAATATGATGGACATTAGTTACTAGAGGATAGATTCATTGGATCAAAAGTTATCTTGAGGACAAATGAATCAATTTCCTTCCTTTAGAGGCAAGTTGTTAAGATTGCCTAGATTCCAGTTTCTTGTTCATCTTTTGATGGATTAAGTTCCTCATCTTAGGGATTCAACCCCTGAGGATGGGAGGAGGTTGAATTAATGTCTATATATTCTTTTTTTTTCTCATTGTAAAGGGTTGGACTCAATGGGATGCATAGGCTTTGATAGACATCATTTTGTACCAGTTACATCAGGAGATTAATGAAAAATTGCAGCTATTTTTTTGGGATCCATGTGGTATGATACCCAATTCAATTTTTTTCACGTTTTCATGTGTTAAAATGTAATTTTGACTCCATTCCATCATTTCATACTCTTTATGTGGATGTATACAAGTCTAAAAGGTAGAATCCATAACTTTTATGCTCCATTTTGGGTAGACATTTCACAGTTTTTGTTATTTTTCAGTTTAGGAAGAATCCATGAGGTTTACATGCTCTTCCTAGCTCCTAACTTGTCTTTTCACCTCATCCATAAAACCCTAAGGCTTTGATCATTGTGCCTACCTTGCCCCATCGAACACCTTGCAATTTTGACCTAATTTCCTTGCCCTGACTATTTGGCTCCTCCTGATCCAGCAAAACCCTTCAAAATCAAATCAAACCTTGTGCTATTATACCTAGCCTAATATTAGTTTCTAGATCCAATCAATTTGGCTGAGATCCTTATGGAGAGGGCCCTCTCCTGTCCTAGTAGGGCTATCTGCTTGGCTAAACATGGTTTGTGTTTACCCTGGCATTGCCTTCCTTCCACCTGAGGTTCAATCCAAGTGCTAACATAGTATGTTAGCACTCAGGATTAAACCTCAATGTTGAGAAGAAGAAATCCTGAGGTAACCACAGACCAAGCTTTAGATCTAGCATCTAGCCCTACCAGACCAGAGAGGGCTCCCTCTTTTTCAACAAAATGTGGTTGCAATAAGTGAATCTTAGGCTAGCTATGAAGTACGGGGATTTGATTGAAAGTTTTGGGTCGAAACAGCAAGAGAAAGGATCATTGGGCTATGGAGCCAAGGCTAGTTTCTACTAGAAAACTTGGGGAAAAGTAAGTGCAATGCTCAGCCAGATACAATTTAATGTAAATGAGAGAAGAAAAGAGGAGAAAGCCTGTTGCCCTGCAAGCATCAATCAGGGGATGAATCTCTAGTGGCGGCTTTAGAAGAAAGAGAAACACAGGGTTACTCAACAGAGCATCTAATAGAGGATGGATTCTGGAAAGATAACTACTACATTTAACAACAAAATCATTGTGAAAGGAGCATCATGCGTGGATGGATTCCTAAAACTTCCCTTAAAGAATGTTGTAACAAAAATTGGCAGGAAAAACAATGTATGAAAATTATTTTCCAAGGAACACATGTTGCACATTAAGCACTATGATGGATCCCAAATTCAAAGGGAAGAAACTGCTTCATTAAAAATAATATTAAAAAAAAAAACTTTACACGGTCCAAAGCAGCCTCACTCTGTTGCAAAATCAAAACCCCTACATCTTCAAAAAATCATCCTATATATCCGATTACATATTAATTGTGATTGTGGCCAAATAAAATAAATTAAAATTTAAGAATTAAATTAAATCACACTAAAATAGAAGAATAGGTTTGCTGCCACTCAAATTTCTGAAGGTATCATCGCTGGAAATCTGGGATGTTGAAACAGCTACTGATCTTAGGGTTAAGAAATTCTACCATCTGCTCCTAAGAATCTCAAATACTACCACATCGCCTTCAAAAACTCAATGCTCCCTAGATGTCCTTTATTTCCCCATGGGATCTCCTCTTTATTGCCTAAAATCTTTGCACAAGATATGAAAGGAACATCTACTAACATTCCCACAATTACAAGATTTTCCTCCACATAATGTTTATGATGAGGGGTTCCCTGCGCTGTATTGGAAGCCAGATAATGAGGTGATCAGTTGGGGTTTCAGTTGCCAATGCAAGAGCTCCAAGAGTGTCCATGACAAGGTTGACCCAAATAAGTTGAACAATAGTCAAAGGAACATCTCCTGATGAAATTGCAGCAACAAAATTAATCGTAAGTGCTTCACAACTGAGGCAAAATCATTAATATTCCAAGTTGCAAAACCAAGCTATTTTCCAGATGATGGGCGCATCAGCATTGCCCCGAGACCAGCTCCAACAGAAGAAAATACCAACAAAAATCCACATATAATTGTGGTGTTTCAAGTCCATTTTCATGAGTCGAAATGTAGCACTCTACTAGATGGATCCATATAAGATGTTTAATGTAGTAAAGGTTGTAAGCTTTTTTGAAAGCATTTAACTGCTACATTTGGCTTTCCACAAAACAAATGCAGCATACCACAATTATACATGATAGATTGAGATTTATCTTGAGAAAATTTTGCCAGCTTAAGTGTCTATTGCTAAGGTTTTACATTGTTACTTCAAAAATTAGGAAGCAGATCTTTCACTACTGCTTGAAAATATATTCACTGCTTCCTAGGAACAATGTACTTCCCCTTCTCACCTATAGGTTCTATTAGCATTATGACAAAGGTTTGGCACTATAACTCAAGTGTTGTCCTTGATGGCAACTCACTCAGATGGAAGATCTTAGTTCAGGCTCTCAAAATGAAAGAAAAAGAGATATATGCAGGTTCCTCTTAACCAAGTCGCGTGTACACGTGGGTTAGGCAATCAAAAGGTGCGTATAAGTATGCACACAATTTCATGCAAAGAAAAGTGCGTACATGTGGGAAAACTTATTTTTGGTCCATGGTATTTAGTCCATTATATTTGAACCTATGGTTTTGGACCTTGGTATTGCATCCGAAGTGTTGAACCCAGGTATTGGGTCCCTAGTATTGGTTCTAAATGATTTTGGACCATGGTATTGAGTATGGCCTAAGACTATAAAAGGGGAAGGAGATCTTTAGGCAAAGGCATTCACAGAAGTATTGAATATCTGATGAAGAGAGAGATCTAGAATTAGGTTATGGTGCATTGCTTGATCTGAACCAAGGAGGAACTTGAGCGCTAAAAGATGGATAAGTTCTATTGATGGGTCAAGATCTTAAGGCTTGAATAGTAGTATCATTGTGTGATTTTTGATATGTTATAATTGCTGCATGATTAGATCTATAAATCTGATAAACTGGGTATAACTCATGTTTGATTAAGTAAAAAGGGTAAATTATCTTTTATAGATCTGTACGCAAGTTCAGCACATCAGAGGCTCGTATACACGAGGGTTCAGCAAGTGAAGACAACGTATATGCTAGTTGGCCTTAATACAGCAACGTATGTATGCAGGTTTCTACCTATTGAAGTAGTGTACATCTCATGAAATATGTTTTAGCTACTTCTGTTTATTGCTGCAATGTTATGGGTTCAGAATTGGTGTCTAGTTACTATTACTATTTTTCTGGTTACAACATTCTGAGAAGTGATTGGTTGATTCAGTATTGATTTGTACAAAGGATATTGGTTGATGCAGATATACTTGATGTTTGATTGATGTTATTCATGGATCCAGTCTGAAAATTTATGAAACGTGGTCCCTAGAAGAAAAGAGAAGATTGTAGCCTTCTGTAGGTCAGCACCTATGTACTAGTACCTCAGCTAGTACAAGAGCTAAGGGGGTTGTAGCTCCCTTCCAGGAGAAGCTGGAGAACGAGAGAAGGTTGTAGCCTTCTGTAGGTAGCAGTCTGCATACTAGTATAAGACTGCACCAGTACAAAATCATTGTAAAAGGAAGTTTCTAATTAAAAGAAGATAGAGATGAATTGCAGCAAGTGGTTTTCACCCACATTGGGTTTCCACCTTACATCTTGGTGTTCATGTGTGTTTCTTATCTGTGATGAATTTTTTTGCTTTACTGCTCCTGTTTATTTTTCATAGTGTTAATAATATTCTGATGCACTCATTAAGAAGCAACTAACTGAATTATAAGTTTACTAGATATACGCTTGTTGCATTACACACAGTTGCGTATACATGTGGTTTTCCTTAACTGAAGTAGCGTATATGAATCTAAATATGGAAATGAAAAAGTTATATTGACTTGATAATACTGATTCACCCCCCCTCTTAGTATTATTTCCAACAATTGGTATCATCACAGGTCCTTCAGAAGAAGCTTGATCACTTGAAGGAAGATCTATCATCATGAGAAACTATGAAAAAGAGGCATCAATCAGACCACCAATTTTTGATGGGAGCAACTTCGTCTATTGGAAGGTAAGAATCACAACATAACTTCAATCTTTTGGTACAGAAGTCTGGGATATCATGGAAATAGGATACACATTTCCATCAGCAACTCCTACAAATACGGCTGGTAAGAAGCAGTATGAAACAAATGCAAAGGTTGTTAATACTCTATTAGGGAGTCTATCTCAATCAGAATTCGTCAAGGTTATGCAGCTCAAAACCGCAAAAGAAATATGGGACAAGATCGTTCTGAGCTATGAAGGAGCTGATCAGGTAAAACGAGCAAAAATACAAACTCTCAGAATTCAATATGAAAATCTTAGAATGGACAATGATGAAAGTGTGGCTAACTATTTCCTACATATAGATGAGATTGTTAATTTTATGAAAAACTTGGGTGAAGAAATAAAAGAAGTTGTTTTGGTTGAAAAGGTTCTAAGATCTTTGTCTTCTAAATTTGAATCAAAAGTTTCTACCATGGAAGAAAAATAGAATCTACAGAGCATTACCATGTCACAGCTGCACGGAATCCTAACTTCTTACGAAATGAGAAAAGGGGGGCCATCAGACAAGAGAGAAGCCGCATTCAAAGCCTTAGGAAAAGGACATTACAATGACTCAGGACATATGTCAGAAGAAGAGGAAGAATCAAACTTTGTCAAGAACCTTCAACGGGTTTCTGGAAGATTCAGAGGTAAGCTACCTTTCAAATGCTTTGCTTGTGGAAGAGTCGGTCACTATGCTGCCAAATGTCCTCATAAAGATAAGCTTGACAAAGGTAAGGAACCTGTTAGATGGAACAGAAAACGGAATATAAGTAAGAAGAGCTATTATACACATGAAGACAGTGATGGATTTTCAAATAGTGATGAAGATGAACAATGCAATGATTATAGACTTTTGATGGCCTTTGAAGATGATGATTTCTTGGATGCTATAGATGAAGAAGGTCTTTATGAAGAAATTTTTAAACTTAAAATTTGTTTGGAGGAAAAGAATATGATTATAGATACTCTGACATTCCAACTTGTTGAAAGAGAAAAACACAACAAAAATTTAGAATGTAAAATTGTGGGACTTAGAAAAGATATTGAGAAATCAAAAGCTCTTAATCTTAGATTTGCTAAAGGATTTGAAACTTTAGATGAGATTATCAAAGTGCATCATTCTCCTCTAATCAAGACGGGTCTTGGATATACTGAAGAAGCATCTCAAGCACAAAAGCTATCCACCTCCAAAAGTTATCTTGATGCAGCAAGGAGAAGTGAACAGGTTGACAATCAACAGCCAAAGCATAATGCAGATCACCAGGTAAATCAGGGACAATTTCCTTCAAGAATGAACAAAGACCATCAAGTAAATTAGGGGCAATCGAATTCAAGGGTGAACAAAAGCTACAAACCACAAGTAAATCATTCTCAATTTGCCTCAAGAATGGATTTCAATGGAAAATACAATCATTTGGTCGGTAGGTTTGATAATTGCAGGAATTTCTTCAATGGCCAATGTTTCTCTTGTCATAATTTTGGTCACAAAGCTGCTCAATGTGTTGCCTACAAGACCATCATGACTAGAGAAGCTCAAAAACAAAGGAGTATGACTGGGATCATGAAAAGGACCTACAATAACTTTTCTGCTATTGAAAATGAAATAGAATGTTCTATTTGTAACAACTTCGGTCATGAAGATTCTGAATGCAGGAGTAGGTTTCGGCAATCAACTCAAAAGGAGCAAGCTTCATTGAGTCCCAAAACATGGAAAAAGAAAGAACTGCAACCGGAAAGATGTGGGATAGCCTTATATGTGGAAGGACAGGAAAATCAGTGGTACATCGACAATGGATGCTCGAAACATATGAAAAGTGATAAAGAAAAACTTCAGCCATATAGTGCCTTAGAAAAGGAAAGGAAGGTCTCATTTGGAAATGACACCCCTGCACTCATAAAAGGTAAAGGTTCTGCTCTCTTGAAAGAAAAGGTTAGAGATGGAAATGTTATGTATGTTGATGGCTTAAAGCATAATCTATTGAGTGTCAGACACATGTGTGATCAAGGAAATGAGGTAATATTTCGATCAAATGGATGTATTATTCATGAGCTTGATATAGGAGAAACAATAATCAAAGGCATAAGAACTCCAAATAATTTATACATACTCAAGGGAGGACAACAACAATGCTATCTAACCAAGAATGATGAACACTGGCCATGGCATAGAAGATTGGGGGATCTAAGCTTCTCTCAGATAAGGAAAGCATGCAAATATCAGGCGGTTCGTGATCTCCCTGACATCAGAGTTCCAGACAATAAAATATGCAAATCATGTCAGTTTGGTAAGCAAACCAGAACTAATTTCCCTAAGAAGGAAGGATCAGCTAGCAGGCCACTTGAACTAGTCCATACTGATGTATGTGGTCCATCTAGGAAAAGGTCACCTCGAGGAGAAGAATATTTTATATTGTTCATTGACGACTTTTCTAGGATGTGTTGGATAGGACTTATGAAGAATAAAGATGAAACTTTCAAAAAGTTCAAAGCATTCAAAGCCTTGGTTGAAAATGAATCAGATCGCAGAATCAAATGCCTCAGGTCTAATTGAGGAGGGGAATTTACCTCGGATGAATTTTTTGATTTGTGTGAAGAACATGGAATAAGAAGGGAATTCTCTACTACAAGAACTCCTCAGTAAAATGGAGTAGTGTAAAGGATGAACAGAATGGTTCAACAAATGGCTCGTGCTATGCTTGATGAGTCTGGAACTCCCACAACCTTTTGGGGTGAAGCTACATTTGCTGCAGTTACTATTCTCAACAAGAAAAACGTTCGGGTAAACAGCACTCAAACTCCTCATGAACTTTGGTATGCTAAGACTCCCACAGTAAAATACTTCAAAATTTTTGGAAGCAAATGCTACATCAAAAGGACTGATGAAAACCTCAGCAAGTTTGAACCTAGAGAAAATGAAGGCATTCTTCTTGGTTACTCTCCCCACAGAAAAGCATATAAGTGTTACAATAAAAAACTTGGAAAAATTGTTGAAAGTATTGATGTAGTGGTTGATGAAGAAGGAAACATTCCTGGGAAGGTAAAATCCAAAGATTTCAAACATGATGAGGACTATCCTTCAACATCAAATCAGACTTATGATGAAGAAGAAACTCATGAGGCACCAGAAGAATAGATAAGTATAGAAGAAAAGACTCCATCGAGGTACATTCAGAAGAATCACCTAGAAACTCAAATCTTGGGGCAGAAAGAGGTAGGTGTATAAACAAGAAGAACTATTTCAGAAGCTTCAAGCTATCTAGCATTGCTCTCCTCCACTGAACCACAAAATGTAAGTGAAGCATGCAAAGATGAATGCTGGGTCAAGGCCATGAATGAAGAACTGGAGCAGATTGAAAAGAAT
Source organism: Pinus taeda (assembly GCA_000404065.3). NCBI lineage: Eukaryota > Viridiplantae > Streptophyta > Pinopsida > Pinales > Pinaceae > Pinus > Pinus taeda. Next base: position 2,951 of record APFE030964296.1, on the reverse strand, counting down.
AACACTTGGGAGTTGGTTCCTAGACCAAACGATAAGAATGTCATAGGGACCAAATGGATATTCAAAAACAAGCTGAATGAAAATGGATATGTTATTAGAAACAAGGCCAGACTTGTTTGTAAAGGGTATGCACAACAAGAAGGTATAGACTTTGAAGAAACTTTTGCACCAGTTGCTAGACTCGAGGCCATAAGAATGTTCCTTGCTCTTTCTAGCTTTCATAAGTTCAAAGTATTTCAAATGGATGTGAAATCTACCTTTCTGAATGGAGACTTGGATGAAGAAGTGTATATTGAGCAACTAGATGGGTTTATCCTTGGAAATGATCCAAAACTTGTATGTAGACTAAAAAAGGCTCTCTATGGCCTTAAACAAGCTCCAAGGGCTTGGTATTATCGATTGGATAAGTACCTACATCAACAACGTTTTACAAAAGGATTAGCATATAGTAATCTATATATAAAAATTGACAATGATAAGTTGCTAATACTTGTAGTGTATGTTGATGATATCATCTTTGGTGATGCAAAAAGAATTTGAAATGTCCCTGCTTGGTGAGCTCACATATTTTCTTGGTTTACAAGTCCAACAAAACAAAGACGGTATTTTTCTATCCTAAACCAACTATCTCAAGTAGATCTTGAAGAAATATGGGATGGAGGATTGAAAACTATTATGTACCCGTATGGTAATAGGATGCAGCCTCAGCACAAATGATGAATCAGCAGTAGTACATCAACCAACCTATAGATCCATGATTGGTAGTCTGCTCTATCTAACGGGTACTTGACCAGACATTATGCATGTAGTGGGAATAGTTGGAAGGTTTCAGGCAAATCCAAAGGAAACTCATCTTCAAGTAGTTAAGAGAATTTTCAAGTATTTTCAAGGAACTTAAAACTATGGCTTATGGTATCCTAGAGGTACAGATCTCACACTTCATGCATATACTGATGCAGATTGGGCAGGAAGTGTGGATGACAGAAAAAGCACTAGTGGTGGTGCATTCTTCATGGGTTCTGGATTAGTATCTTGGTTCAACAAGAAACAAAGTTCAATTGCATTATCTACAACTAAAGAAGAATATGTAGCTACTGCATCTTTTTGCACACAACTCCTTTGGATGATGCAAACATTGCAAGACATTTAAATCACTTGTAGTCCACCTATCTCCATTTTTTGTGATAATACAAGTGCAATCAGTATTTCAAAGAATCCAGTCATGCATTCGAAGACCAAGCACATACCTATCAATTATCATTTTCTCCAGGAATAAGTGCTTGAACAAAAGGTCAAATTGGAGTATGTTCCCTCCAAAGAAGAAGTTGTTGATATACTCACCAAACCACTGCCCAGGGAGACATTTGAATACCTCAGATAGAAGTTGGGGGTAGTTGATACAGCATCTTGCTATTTAAATTATCCGTTTCAAAGAAAAGTGGTTGCACGCGAGTTTCATGAGGAGTATCCGTGTACATACGCCGGTTTTTGTGGATACAGTCGCATATATGTTAGTTTAAAGGAGAGCCAAACTCAGGTTAAAAGAGTCTGATATGGTTTTGATAGAGACCATCTGGCACAGGTTCAGGGGGAGCATATATACTTCTAATAATGCATTGTTGGCATTATCATAGAAGATCTTGGTTCAATTTCACAGTTGTTGTTGTTGTTGTTATTATTATTATTATTATTATTATTATTATTATTATTATATATAGATATATATATTTGGCTTCAGGTGGAACAAGTGCAGAGGGAGAATATGGCTGCTGGTCTGAATGATGAATGTTATTGATGATAGTTGTTGATAACTATCATGGTCTTGTTGTAGATATTTCGCCTCTATGTCATGTATTTCTTTTCTTAATAAGGTCATGTAATGTCCTATTTTGGTTTCCCCACTATGCCTAGGATGGATGATGTAATGTTCTCGTGTAAAATTTTGATATATCCTCACTTGGCTAGGAGATGGATGTATGTATGAGTCTTTAGTGATAGGAAGGTCATTTATGATGTATAAAGTCATGTATATTTTATAGAACATCTTCTTGCAAACCTTGCCTATAGTCAGGGGGAGCATGGACAGCACTGCAAAGCAGAGATTTCAGCATGTACTTAGGGGGAGTATAACCCTTTGCCCTTGATGACAAAGGGGGAGAATGACTTTGAGTGACTTGGGGTTGCCATCAAGTCCAAAGGGGGAGATTGTTGGCATTATGAAAAAGGTTTGGCGCTATAACTCAGCTGTTGTCCTTGATGGCAACTCACTCAAATGGAAGATCTTAGTTCAGGCTCCCAGAATGAAAGGAAAAGAGATATACACATGTTCCTCTTAACCAAGTCACGTGTACATGCGAGTTAGGCGATCAAAAGGTGAATATACATATGCACGCATTTTCATGCAAAGAAAAGCGCGTACATGTGGGAAAACTTATTTTTGGTCCATGGTATTTAGTCCATTATATTTGAACCTATGGTTTTGGACCTTGGTATTGCATCCGAAGTGTTGAACCCAGGTATTGGGTCCCTAGTATTGGTTCTAAATGGTTTTGGACCATGGTATTGAGTAAGGCCTAAGACTATAAAAGGGGAAGGAGATCTTTAGGCAAAGGCATTCATAGAAGTATTGAATATATGATGAAGAGCAAGATCTAGAATTGGGTTATGTTGCATTTCTTGATCTGAACCAAGGAGAAACCTGAGTGCTAAAAGATGGATAAGTTCTATTGATGGGTCGAGATTGTAGTTTTTAACCCCGTATAGAAATTACCTACATACGAATTCTAAATCATAGAAAAATAAACAATGCAAGAGCATAACACATAAAAACACATATGCACAAATATTTTCCCCTGGATCCCAAAACTGGGACTACCAGCTTGATTTTTCATTATATTCCTTTGAATGTTACAATACATATTTATACATGCCGAAGCATCCAATACCATGGA